>OY992876.1:41595600-41845600 GCA_963921405.1 Cepaea hortensis
GTACAGAAGACATAGATGGCGCTGCTCACAGTTTGCTGCCGCCATCACCCGCATCGCAGCCAAACCCCGCTTGGCCTTTGTTATCACCTGGTCTATGTGCACATTATAAGCAAGGCTTCGATCAAACCGTATCCCTAGGTAGTTCATTGCCTGCGTTCTTTCCACCGTCTCTGAACACAGCATTACAGTTGGTGTTGGAATGTTGACAATATGATTATTCAACGAGAACCAAGTCAATGTTGCCTTTGTTGGGTTGACCATTGCCCCAGCTTCATCACACCAAGTACTTATGCGATTGAGTTCGGTTTGTAGTTCCACAGCAACCTGCTCTCTATCCTTACCCTGACGATACACTAAAACATCATCGGCATATGACAATGTCATGCCAGGTCCAGTGATCTGCTCACTGGTGATTCTCACTGTGTAGGCGTTGAACAGTACCGGAGATAATGGTGATCCCTGTGGTATGCCAGGATATATTGATTATTGTTGTTGGTTCCGAAGTCCAACTGCCACATCTAAAAACTACTTTCCGTTGGAAGAGGGCTGCAGCGATCCAACTAAGGAGGAATGGACTTACTTTTAGTTCAAGAAGCTGAAACATTAAATAATCCAATGGTACTTTGTTGTATGCGTCCTCAAGATCAATCGCTGCAGCAAAGGTTTCAATGCCTAAGTGGAAACCTTCATAGACATCATGGGCAAAGACTGCTGCATTGGTCCAGATTTCTCTTTTTGTACGGTACCCACCCAGGGTAGGTGGGAAAACACCTTGCCTCTCTAGCTGGCTTGAAGAGATAATGAAAATTTAAAAAAAAAAAAAAAAAAAAAACAGGTTGGCAACTTATCTCAGAATCCCAGGCTGTGATACTAACATGAATTTCATCTTGATACTCTTATAGGCTACTAGCTGACCTGGCCCGGCTTCGCCCAGACCTTGGTGGGGAGCATCTCATTTAATTCATATAAGTAGTCATATAAGTTCTCGTTCCCGTTACCGACTATCTGTCTGTCTGTCTGTCTGTCTGTCTGTCTGTCTGTCTGTCTGTCTGTCTGACCCAGCCCGTCTTCGCCCAGACCCTGATGGGGTGCATGTCATTTAATTCATATAAGTAGTCATATAAGTTCCCGTTCCCGACTGTCTGTCTATCTATCTATCTGTCTGTCTGTCTGACCCAGCCCAGCCCATGGTGGAGAGTATCTCATTTAAATCATATAAGTAGTCATATAAGATCCCGTTCCCGACTATCTGACTGTCTGTCTGTCTTGGGTAAATGGAGGAGGGAGGAGGAAGAGGGAGGTGGAGGAGGGAGGAGGAGGGCGGAGACAGGAGGAATAGGGAGGAATAGGAGGGAGGAGGAGGGATTAGGAGGAGGAGGGGGAGGAGGAGGGAGGAGGAGGAGGGAGCAGGAGGAGGGAGCAGGAGGGAGCAGGAGGAGGAGAGGGAGGAGGAGAAAGAGGGAGGAGGAGGAATGTGAAGGGAGGAGGAGGTAGAGGGAGGAG
The DNA here is from genome assembly GCA_963921405.1 of Cepaea hortensis. NCBI lineage: Eukaryota > Metazoa > Mollusca > Gastropoda > Stylommatophora > Helicidae > Cepaea > Cepaea hortensis. Next base: position 41,597,104 of record OY992876.1, read on the forward strand.
GAGGGAGGAGGAGGAGGGGGAGGAGGAGGAGGGAAGAGGAGGTAGAGGGAGGAGTAGGAGGAGGGAGGAGGAGGGAGGAGGAGAGAAGAAGAGGAGGGAGGAGGAGGAGGGAGGAGGAGGAGGGAGGAGGAGAGGGAGAAGGAGGGGAGAGGAGAAGGGAGGAGGAGGGAGGAGGTAGAGGGAGGAGGAGGAGGAAGGAGGAGGGGGAGGAGGGAGGAGGAGGAAGGAAGAGGGAGAAGGAAGAGGGAGGAGGAAGAGGAGGAGGGAGGAGGTAGAGGGAGGAGGAAGAGGAGGGAGAGGGAGGAAGAGGGAGGAGGAGGAAGCGGGAGGAGGAGGATGGAGGAGGGAGGAGGAGGAAGGAGGAGGAGGGGAGAGGAGGAGGGAGGAGGCAGAGGGAGAAGGAGAAAGGAGGAGGAGGAAGGAGGGAGAGGAAGGAGGGAGGAGGTAGAGGGATGAGGTAGAGGGAGACTAGGTAGAGGGAGGAGGAGGGAGGAGGTAGAAGGAGGAGGAAGAGGAGGGAGGAGGAGGAGGTAGAGGGAGGAGGAGGTAGGAGGAGGAGGAAGAGGGAAGAGGGAGAAGAAGGGAGAAGGAGGAGGGAGGATGATGAGGGAGAAGGAGGCAGGAGGAGGAGGAGGGAGGCAGGAGGAGGAGGAGGGAGGCAGGAGGAGGAGGGAGGAGGAGGGATGAGGAGGGAGGGGAGGAGGAGGGAAGATGAGGGAGGAGGCGGAGGGAGTAGGAGGGAGGAGGATGGAGGAGGAGGGGGAGGAAGAGGGAGAAGGAAGAGGGAGGAGGGAGAGGGAGGAGGAAGAGGAGGAGGGAGGAGGAGGGAGAGGGAGGAGGAGGAGGGAGAGGAGGAGGGAGGAGGCAGAGGGAGAAGAAGGAAGGAGGAGGAGGAAGGAGGGAGAGGAAGGAGGGAGAATGAGGAGGGATGATGATTGCCGTGTGACGATTCTGTGTAGTCACGTCATTTTCTTCCCTTTCCCTAGCGTTTTGGTTCGGGGATTCTTATTTTGGGAGGGGGAGGAGGGAGGAGGAGGAAGAAGAAAAAAAAAATACGACAGTTGGCTGCTCTGGAATGAAAGGAAGACGTGTAGAAAATTTCATCTCAATCGGATGGGCCGTTCGCGAGTGCATAAAGGACATACATACATACATACATACATACATACATACATACATACATACATACATACATAAAGACGGAGATTGCCTTTTATATATAAGATAGATAGCCGTGGGAGTCTATGGGTCATGGGGACCGGGGTAGGGGATTGTAACGGTTCAAGATAGCAGGTACATAAGTGGAAGTGGTACATGAAAAAAGATGGAGGAAGGTAAAACGGTAAACTGGACGCATGGGACATGTGTTGGTGGTCCGAGAGTTAAAACTAAGAAAGCTTGACCCGGTGGATACTCTATAGTACTCTATAGAGTCTGTCCTTAAATGGGACGGGTGTAAGCCATTATAACTGTCTCTGTTTTACATATGTTGGACACTCTTGCATCAAATGTTTAGCTTCTTAACTGATTCAGTGGGGGGGGGGGGGGGGAATAAGTTTGTACCACTGATAAACAATCAAATGAACAAGCATTAAAATGTAAATTTCCCTTCACTGAGCATTGCAATTGCGAAAGATACTACGAAACAAAATAACAACACGATAACCGTAGTATAGCGTTATAGCGCCCTTATGTGTTTATTCCAGTAAATATAGACCAGCATTATATTCTCAAAATGACAGGTTGGCGTGGTAACGGGGTCCTTAACGTTAGGGTGTATTTTTAATGACTGTGCAATGTTTGAAAAATGGCCGGTCCAAATTTTGTATTTACCTTTTATGTTGCATGAATTTTACCCTAGACAATTAGTTGATTGATTGGTGAATCCTATTTTAACACTGTAGTACGCATGAATTGTCGATCAATTTGTCCGAACCACGAAAATGGCTTGCGTCTATCGGATTGAGATTGGTGTATTGACTCTCCACCCCTTTCTCCACGTTACGAAAGCACCATATTCACAGAGGCTGTGCTGCAGAGCACTCCTAACCCCATCCTAGCTCAGAAACAAACAGGGGAATAGTAACAGGTTTAAGAACTGACTTCTGCCTAATTACTTCTGCAGAGAGACATATTAGAATATAACCAGGTCATGGCACAGCACAGTACAGACAGCACAACACTTGCGGACTGGTTGAGATTAGGCCTAAGCTGATAATTTTTTTCCACAGGCAATAGACAATGCCCAGAGGGAGCCTAGAGATTTTTAAGTGCATGAACTGTTATTTGTTTATTTGTCTAACCTTGCTTTTCCTCATCCCAAACCTTCCCGTTGTCATGACATACTCAAGCTTTCCTCTGCAATATGTAAGGAGTGTGGATTGTCTTCTTTTGATGCGAGTAACAAGTTCTTTTTGTGAGTTAACTTCTTTCAAGATATCCTCATTGCTCTTTCTATCCGCCCACCGTGTCCTTACCATTCGATTATGTAATCACATCTCCGCAGCTTCCATATAATTCCTCACTTTGCTAAACTGTCCGTGATTTTCTTCCGTGCATCAGGATTGGTTTTTTTTATAACTCTTAAGAACTTTTAGTCATTAAACTAACCCCGTTATAGCGCTTCTGCGTGATTATCCTGGGTAAAGCTGGGGCGACCATCCCCAACCCAGCGCGTCCACAGGTGGCGGATCGTGGAACGGCCTCTAGATATGGAGGTTAGCTGCGAATAACCAATAAGCAGTCGCGGACCAACAGGCGGTGGGCACAAAGGGCGAGGAGGGATCTCAGGGTGGGATCTGATTTCCTTACAAAGTACCTCATGTGCTCGGAGACGTGCCTGCTAAGCGAGTCAGGGGCGCTATGACACCTCCCCCAGGTTGGTGGAACCCGTTAGCGTTAAACAGCAGTCCATCTAGGAGGCGGAAAACTCCAAATATAAACCCCCAAGTTCAAGGTGGACCAGCGTGCTGAGGAACTGGATGGCCACGGATAAGATGGTCGTGAACGTTAGACGTCTGGCAGGCGTGCGGGGTGGCACCAGGTGTATGGACTCCTGCGGGACATCCCCTGGCTCTTCCCTAGCAAGCAGGCAATACTAGGGTGACCGGTTATTTCCTGCAATATCCAAACTTTGCTTATGGAATTAATTAAACACGGGAATCGTCGCCGGAGCTACGGAGCACGTGCTCTGCGTTTGACACATCTTTCATAGGTTAGCGAAGAGAGAGTGATGAGGAGAAGACGAGGAAATGGTATGAGAAGAGGGCATATAAATAGGAGGGCAAACGCCAGAAGAACAAGACGAAAAGTGGAGAGACTAGGTTTCAAACATGCAAGAGTGGGATACTGGAACTATCGTAGTGCCAGGCAGAGAGGTCCTGTATTGGAGAGGCTAATATATGATTTTGATATTCCCATGCTCCAGGAGCTAAATACAGACAAATAGCATTGTCCTGGGTACGCCAATTATATAAACCCTACTGGGCAGAAGAGACATGGGCAAGGTCTGCTGGTGAAGGAAGGAGTGAAGCATGTGGTACTTGACTTGAGCCAGTGGAATCACAGTGCAAGAGAAGTCCAGGGTATATAAATGGAGACTGGTGGCTTAAGTTAGAACATCATAAAACGTATATGCCTCAGTGGACTGTTTTGTCAGAAAGGAACACTGGGACTGGCTTAAGGAATTGGAAGAATTACCAGATGATAGGCTACTCATATGTGGAGACTTTAATGCGAGGAACAGAGATTGGGACAGTAGTGGAGAAAACCGACAGGGATTTGCCCTTGCGGATGCCATGGTGGACTCCGATGTGGTCTGCATAAATGATGGGAGTGATCACATGCCATGCTCAGTCCTGATCTATAAACCCAGGAAAGTTAAGGCTGGGAGAGCGTGCAAGACCTTCCTGTATGAGTGGACCGACAGCCTTCGTGGACGCCTCAGACAGGAGGCGTGCAACAGGACTGTTAAAATTCCTTTTTTTTTTTTGCATCCCCCATGGTGGACTCCAGAAGTAGACCATGCTTGGAAAGCAAAGAGAGCTGCAGTGAAGCAGCTAAGGAAAGTGCAACAGACACCCCGAAGCTCACGAGAGAAAGTGGAAACGGCGGAAAATGTCAAGAAAGATCAGGTGGAGGAAAAACGCAAAATGGGATTGTTTCATGAAGGAGATTGGAGGTGGTAAAACGCTGCGAAAATTATGGAAGCTGCACAGACAAATACAAAGAAAAGATCGGCCTATGACAGTGGAAACAATGTATAGAGATGATGGTGTGCGCATGACAACAGACAAAGAGAAACGGGAGGCGTTTCTCCGGAGATTTTTAGAGCAGACCAATCATAATGATGCGGACATCAGGGATGCAGTTAGAGTCTCGCACCATGAAGAATATGCATTATGAAGACATCATACGGGTTGAAGATGTTAAACATATTTTGAAAAAGGCAAAAGACACGGCACCAGGGCCTGATGGGGTTAGGTATGGCCACATGAAGGCTTTGAGCGATGCAGGCCTGAAGGAGATGACCGACTGCTTTAACCAGAGCATTAGGACAGCATCAGTACCGCAGGACTGGGTGCACAGCTATCTCATCACTCTCCCAAAACCATTCAAGGATCATTCAAAGCTCAGCGACTTTAGGATCATCACCCCCGGGAAGGTTAACCCAGTCAACAAATGCCAGCCGAAGTCGGATGTATCGGCCTAACGGCGCATGAACGTAGCTCTGCTGTAAACAGGCACAACGCAATCACGTCCGAAAAAAACTCCGGATGAACGCAGAAGAAGAAGAAGAAGAAGAAGAAGAAGAAGAAGAAGAAGAAGAAGAAGAAGAAGAAGAAGAAGAAGAAGAAGAAGAAGAAGAAGAAGGATAATCACCCTTCAAAATACATTTTGGAAGGTTTTAGAGAAGATAGTCGCTGTCAAGCTGCAAGAGTTTTTGGAAAGGGGGAAGCTTCTTCCAAGAGGCCTGGGGAGCTACAGTCCAGGAAAAGATACCTGGTCAAATGCAGCCACTTTTGCCTTTGACGTTTAGAGTAGACAAGAAACGATGGCGGCAGCGCTTGATCTCGAAGATGCGTACAATAGAGTTAGAAATGATATTTTGATGACCGCACTGGTGGAGAAGGGGGTCAATTCCTGGTTGGTGAACTGGATAGCAGCCGTCCTGTATTCTCGTCGGGTTGCTCTCCGTCTGGGTGCATGGACTTCAGAGCCACATATGTTAACCCCGGGACCGCCACGGGGATCTGCAATCTCACCTGCGCTCTTTAATGTGTATACGAGCAAGATTGCAAACCTAGAAGCACCAGGGGTTGGTAGGATACTAACATTTGCTGATGATATTCTTGAATATAGGCAGGGGAGAGATAAGGTACAAACAGCCCAGGAGCTGCAGGCGACAGTAGACAAAGTGATTGACTGGTGCACTGAAATGAGTGCTGTCATCCACCCGGAGAAGGCGGCTGTTTTGTGGTGCTCTCTGGACAACAGGATTGTGAGAGCTGATGTCCCAAGCCTCACGATAGATGGTAGAAACGTCAACAGAGAGAACAAACTGAAGTATCTGGGAATCACATTTGACAGGAGCCTATCCTTCAAGGACCACGTGGAGACGGTTGTGACAAGATCTCAAAAGTGACTCAATGCACTTAAAACTATGGCTGCAATGAACACAGAGCAGAGAATGCTTTTCACACTATACCAGCACTTGATCCTCTCAGTGATTGATTATGGACTGGGACTGCTCACTGTCTCAACGAGTCAGCTGGTGAAGTTGGAGCGCATACAGAACGAAGCTATGCGGGTCATTCTGGGATGCACCAGAGACACCCCAGCCGTGTGTATGCGTTACATCCTTGGTTTGCCAGCTGTTGCTGGTAGGCTCAAGGTGATGCAGGCGAAGGCATACCTCAGAGTAGCTGCAGACACAGATAAACCTTTGCATGAGGCGCTGGACGCAGTTAAGGGTCAGCGACTGATAAGAGGGAAATCATGGATGGCTCAGGTGGAGGATACGATCAGACATGTGTGCATCTTGGAGAACATTAGGCGAGGAGAGGAGTGGGTCAGAGTGCCAGCGGAGCAGTCAGACTTGTGCAGAGTTATAATCACATTGAGCCGGGAGTGCAGAGAGTGGCCAACAGGGGCCACGGAAGTGGAAATCCAGTAACTAATTCAGGATAATGCTCGCTCGGGTGATGTGATTATCTACACAGATGGTTCGGTGTCGAGAGGTAGGAGAAGTGCCTGGGGGTTCATAGCAAAAGCTAATGGCCGGTGTTTGGTACAGGAGAGCCTGGCATATGATACTACACCATCTAGTTTAAGAATGGAGGTGGAGGCGATCACTGCAGCTTTCCGCTGAATCGAGAATACGACACACACACACACACACATCGTGATTGTAACTGACTCAGAAAGCATGCTGAGGAAGGTGAGGACAGGCATGCTTCGTGCAGAGTGGCTTGCTTCGCTTCGGAGGTCACGGGTGGCAAGCATCGCCTGGATCTTTTCTAAGGGGCATGCCGCCGGTGTGCTGGGGAATGAAGAGGCAGACATACTGGCTGGCTCTGCAAAACTTGGTGGAGTATTGATGCATGACAAAGCAGACGTGGTTGCGACCATGTGGGAGCACGTGTACACCTCGGAGGAGCAAATGGATCATCATGGTCTGGCAAGAATGAGGCAGCGAGGAGTGACGAGGGGATCTGGCTGTCGCGACGCTCAGAGGGAAGGCGAGACGGACATATAATCAGATTGCTACTGGTACTAATGGTGTTGGAACACTTCGCTGGTTGCTGAGGGTGGGGACGGAGCGCCTATGGGAATGCCCCGAATGATGTGATATCAGTTCCTAGACCAATCAATCAATCAATCAATCAATCAATCAATCAATCAATCAGTGATTATCCTGAACGTAACCGAACGTTTCAGACAGACACAGTTTCTGGACGGGCTGTTCTAACTTTATAATGCCATCTATATTTGTGTTTGTTATCTCACCAATTAACTTTGTTTTTATCCCATTAATACAAAGTAGGGAGCCTCGACATCGTAGTGGCTAGTGCGCATGGTAACATTGACCTGGCCTCCCAAGTCGATCCCGACGAAAATAGGTATCAGAAAGTATTTTGGAACTTAAAGGCGACCGGCGTAATTTTATTAACATCAAACATAGAGTGCCAATAATTTTATGTCCCTTATTCTATGTTGGGATGTTCGTCCTATTTTTGGCTATATAATACATGTCCTACTATATTATTCATGACTCTAAGCATCTTCTTCGCGTGTGCCCCCTCTATTTCGTGGCTCGGTGGCAAAAGTGCCAAAAGGGTTAAGAATGCTAAACGTCAGTGGTTCTCAACCGGTGAGGAATTTCCCCCCCCCCCCCCAGGGGGGAATGTTAGGGTTTCAAGGGGGGAATTAAGATTATTTCAAGATCGCATTAATACAAGAACCAGTTACTTGATATTGTTTTTCTCTCAAAATTTTACGGTTCTGTACTTCTCGCCCTAATGAAATTCGTTTTATAAGGTAAATAGACCCGCAAATCATGTTTTATGTAGATGTCTAGACTTGTTCTAGTATGTATTATTAAATTTAGCTTCCATTTTTATGTATACTGTGTAAGGGTGGGGGGATTTATACTGTGGAAATTCGAAAGGAGGGGGGGGGGGAATGATGTTCTGAACATATGGTACAGGGGGGCATGGGCCAATACAGGTTGAGAACCACTGTTATACGTAATCTCCCATAACGGGTTTGAAACAGCTGCAGGCGATTTGGAAGCAGACCGCTTTGCGTTGGTTTCAATACAATGGATTGGTATGGGTGCCAGCCTTTCAGAAAGCAATGACAAACTACTGAACGTAAACTTGCACAGGACTCACTAACAGCCAAAAAATGCTGGAATTGGCTGCTATAATACCTCCTGTAAAGGATATGCAACGAACAAACTATTTCGTTTGCTCCGTGGGTTACAGTGATATTTTATATTATTCTGTTCTTCTCAGTGTCCCCTTTCTTGCGCTAGTGTCTTTTCAAAACCCCGCAGTTTGCTGAAATCTGTTTAATGTTCTTTTGATTAGCTGCTCATTAATGACGTTTGACATTGCATTTAAGTGATTTTGACATACCGTTCAGTCGTTCTATTTAGCGCCAGAACCAGTTAATGGGTGTTTGTAGTTTAATTGTTTGAGTCATTGTTCACCCAAACAGCAGTAGTCAGTACTGATTTCATGTTCATGCTAAACATTCTGACTTTGATATTAGTTTTAATTACTTTTGCCTTCCACAGGTTTCCTAGTGTGATGAAATCTCATCTTGTTTTTTGTATTCTTATTTTAAAATATCTATTCCCCCCACCCTTCCCCACCTTTGCATTGTTACCTAAGTATGTTTGGGAATCAAGGTCTTGCAGTGAGGTTTCATCAAGGGAGGTAGGGCTATCATTTGCTTGATTTATTCTAATAATATTTGTCTTTTTCCTACGCATTTTCAGAATTAAATAATTGTTGTGGCCTTTCATCGAGTGTGTTTGGTTTACCTTGCATGTGATTATGTGTGGTACAGGAGGAAATGTCATCTACAAATAATTCAACTATTCTAGCAGTCTATTGAATTCAATTAAGGAACCATAAATATCTGTGGTCATGACATACCAAAGATTAGGTATGCTGATGATACAGTATTGCTATCCACAACACAGAATGGTATAGAAAACATAATAGCCTCAACTCAATTGAATTGTGAAAATCACAACTTATATCTTAACATAGCAGAAACAAAGATAATGCATACAGATAAAACTACTATAGAGAAAGAAATATATGTTAATGAGGAAAAATTGGAGGTGGTGGAAAAGTTTGAATATCTTGGGTCACTGATTAACAACAACGATGGCACAATGAAAGAAATTAAATGGCGACTATCAGTTGCTCTTCAAAGACTAAAACAACTGAATAAATTATGGAGTGGGACAGATAGAACTACAAAAATTAGATTTTTAAGAGCATGCTTCTTTCTCATTGCAACATATGCATGTGAGACCTGGACACTTACTAAACAAGCTGAACAGCGCATAAATGCCTTTGAATATAAATGTTATAGATGAGTTCTAAGAATATCTTGGGTAAAGAAAAGAACAAATGAATCCATACTTCAAGAGCTGAACATTGAAGAAGGTTGGCTATTAAAGACAATAAAACAAAGACAATTGAAATATTTTGGTCACTTGAAACGTCACGAAAGTTTGGAGAGAACAATAATGGAGGGGTATATGCCTGGGAAGAGAGGAAGAAGAAGGCCAAAGAGAAGATGGGTGCAGGATGTAGCGGATGATCTCCAGATTGGTGTATCGGACTTGGGACATCTTGCTTATGATCGAGAAGTTTTTCGAAAGGTTGTTATGGGAGCAAGGTTCTGCAAAGGACATGCTACTGAATGAATGAATGAATGAATTGAATTCAGTTAATTTCTGGTAGCATTTATTGTTGACTTCATAATGCAGTTTATAGTCAGTAGGAATAATTAAGGCAACAAAAGGCAAACTTGTTGCATGCCTTTTCTAATTTTAAATGTATCTGCTAGTTTTTCCCATGAAGCAATCTGTATTTCATTCTCTTATATGTTGCTCCTGTTACTTTACTTTGCTTTTACCATACATCCAGTACACCTCATAGCATGTGAAAGGGTCTGTTACTTTTCTTATTTATATTTCATCCATATCAAATTTTGTTTCGTGTAATTAAAATTCTATAAATAGCATAAAAATTAAATATAACAAGTATCGAAATACAAGATGTACATCTATCACTAGCATTTTGTGATAGGCTGTCAGTAAAGTACACAATCACATATTTATGTCAATCTACTTTTGAATTTGGGACAATGAACATTATCTTGTCTTTGAAGATGATACAAATCAGCATGTCATAAAATGAAAAGACAAGGTACAAAGTGACTAAAATGAAATTTATTGATTACATTAAGAAAACTTCCCAGTCAGTAAAACATATCAATAATACTTGTTGCTACAATAAAACAGATTACAGAGACTCCAAGCAAGCACTACATAAAAGATAATAAACATACAGGGGGGGGGGGGGGGGGGCTACGTGGTCTCGAGGTATGGTGTCCGCCTCGAGTGCTGGAGGTCCCGGGTTCAAGCCCCGGTGAGGACCGGGATTTATTTCACGTGGACTTCTAGTAATAAAATTTCCCCCTGGTCTCTGGGTAGTGAGATTGGACGCCCGTGTGTATTGTTGCACATGTAAAACATCCCTTGGCAGTTGGAAATCGAAAAAGTGTAGCCTTACGGCGCTGCCCGGGCAAAATTTTGAGTTAAAAATCTACCCAAAGTATTTCAGGATCCTCGCCGGTGCTACGGAGTTCGTGCACTGAGCTGAGTTTCTCCAGACTCAGGTTTTAGTTAGGAGAAGAACGGAGCACTTACGTGTGCCGTGATGTTGATCCATCGACTAAAAGAACTAATAAACATACAACTCACTGAATATAAAAAAGTGTTAAAAAATCAGTCGTAATATTCCTGCTATGAATCACAGCCATATAATAAATATATCTATAAAATTATTGTTGCGCAAATAAAAATAAACAAAGAGAAAATATTATTCAGTATTGTAAATTGCGTTATTAAAAACACTTCCTGATAGACTAGAGGACAGATTACAGCAGGAAAAATAATAGAGATGCAGTTTAGTAAGGTAATAATGTTATATGTATAATAATACTGCATATTCTTATAAAACCATCAAAATAAAAAAATAATAAAAACCTTAAAGTACAAAGAAAAAATCAAAATCAGAGTATAGGGTACTTCATTTTTAATTCACCTCAAACAAAGGAATCCTGGGAGTTCCCAGGAAATCATGTAACATCAGAGTGATTCCATAGTGGGTGTAGGGGTGGGTTGATTTACTCTGTGCAATCGAGGAATGCTAACTTGGATATTTTGGGGACCCTGAAAAGGGCCACTGCATTTATTAATTACAGATACTGACATTGCTTTTGCAAATAGAAGGTAAGCAATTGCTATTGCGTAATGTATTTATAGAAATAAAGAATAATATAAATTGAATGTGTTGTCGATCACTTCCAGTTGAGTGTGGTGGACTGCTAGACTGATCGATGGATGAAATAAATGTTTCTGGGCCCGGAGGGCTCTCACTGGCATCAGAGTGTATATCCATATCTTGTGCTACTCATCTTATCTTGTATATGTCCCATCTGTCTGCGCTCATCTTTGATGTCGGTGAACCCTGATATCTCTATTCTGAAAATTGACGATCCCACCAGATCTAGGAAAGTGCTAAAAATAACTATGCGGTTTGTTTGTGGTGAATCAAAAATACAGTACAGAGTATAGTGCTCTTGTGATACATGTTAAATATACAGAAAAACATATGCTGTGTTTCTTCTTTGTGTAAGGGATTTCGCTAAGTTTTAATTCACCAGTCAGCAGTTTTTCACATTGTACATCTTCCTCCTCTATGCATTAATATATGTTCACAAATCATTGCCCCTCTGTTTCCTAGGTTACCGTTTAATACAGGAGAGCACCATTTTCAAATTATACACACGGCACATGTTAATGAACAGAAATCTTAACATAATCCAGTTACATCTCACACCAGGGTGCCAGCTATGCACATGTTAGCATGAAAAATATTCACCACAAATTCTTTGAATACCATGAAATACAAAACACTCTTTCTTCCCCAAAACCATATAAATGACACACTTTGTATTGCAGCACGCAGCATCTAATGAAGACATAGTGCAGCAAGCATTTTCACATTTAAAGTGTTTAATATTTCACTCAAAGCATACTTTTCACTTTTGCTATTGCAAGTGAGGTGTGTGAGTGAGAGTAAGTTGTATTTCTCTTGTACAACTTTGAGGGCTGACTTTTCGTACTGATAGAAGCGGTGGGCCAAGTTAACTAGATTACCCCACTGAGGACCATCTGTGTGCAGAAATAGTTTCACTTTTCTGTCTCCTAACACACGAACAGCTCTCTGGTATCCATTTCTCTTAGAGTGATCTCTTGGAACTTCTCTCTAAATTAATGAACAACCTGTAAGGGCACTGTTGGCTATTTGTCTAAATGTAAGGTTTTCCCTTGCGAACTACTGCAGTGTGAATAATGTATTGTTTGAAAACACCAAAAAGGCTTATTTTATAATATGTGATTATAGAATTACCAGTAGGGATATTATAAATGAATAACTAAAATCACTCACATTTTTAAATTACATGCATTTAGAGATGTTAAGCTTTCATGACATAAAAGATGTGGTTTCTAAAATGCAATTATTACTCCTTACATGATTTGCTTTTATTATCTCTGTATGTCTCATCTTGTTGTTATATTAACCCACTCTATCCCAGTTGTTAACTCAGTGCCACAAAAACAAAACTATAGACAGCTAATAAAACACACAAATATGGCAGATATATATGGCAGATATATTTATCAATGGAATGAAATTACAGAAAGTGAATAGTTTTGAATATCAAAATTCTCTTCTGAGAAACATGTAAATGTGATGACAAATTACAAGAACAAAAAGTGCTCTACAAAAACTAAAGAACCTGTATCTTTTGGAAAAGATTAAGACAGCAAAAATAAGAATACTAGGAACATGTATATTTCTTGTGACAACAGTGACAATACAGGGGTGCAGAACTGGGATTAGTAAACCAGCTGAAAAGCACATATCTGATTTTTAATGTACATGTTACAGGAGAGTATTAAAACTCATTGAATAGAAAAGAGAATAAATCGGTCCACCCAGAAAGAACTCAATGCTGAAAAAGACTGGTTGTTCCGACAAACATAAATGAGAAAAATGAATTATTTTGAACATGCACAACGACATGAAATTCTAGAAAGGATAATTATGGAGGGAACTGTGCCAGGGAGGAGGATAAGATGAAGACCACAATGCAGATGGATTTAAGATGTGATAGATAATTTACATGTGACGGTAACAAAGGCAAGGCATTTGACTTGTGATAGTGAGACATTTCAAGACTGTTATGAGGCATAAGTTCTGTACAGGATCGGACACTGGAAGAATGAATCCCCTTTATTAATTTATTTATTTTCTTCAAAAGGCTTATTATTTGAACTCCTTTAAACACAGCAGTTATTAGTTGAAAGTAAATATTGTTTCTGATAGAACAAGTTAAAGTAAAAATTTGAGACTGAGAAGGTTAATGTGTCTGGTAACATAACCATCTTTTATATGTGAACTTTAAAGCATACCAGTAAACTGTATTAACTATGCTACCACTATGCATTCACACACAAATTTAAACATATTCCAATAAAAATTATAAATGGTTTAAAAAAAAATTATCACAGAAATTCGTGAACATTAAAATATGGCACACACAGTGCTAAAATAATCTACAATCATTCAGTCTATGATTGCTTATTTATATGCAGATGATTCGGGGAGCCATGGGAAAAGTTTTCCTCATGGCAAGGCATTTCTCACGATCAATAAACAAGCTGTTGTTCTTGATGCTCAAATCTTGTTCCAGGGCAGCTTTCGTGCGGAGCAAGGCTTGCAAGGCATTCTCAGCTTCTCGTAGTCTATGCTGGAGGCTCTCCATAGTCTCGGTAATCTCACCGACCTCCTCAACCAATCTGAAAAGCAAATATAAACAACCTAGAAGCCATTGTAATTTCTTCTAATTCATTTAAGTGTGTAATGTTTGAACTTCTGCTCTATTCCAGAGTCATACTGGTTGGAAAAATCATCGTGTCTCTGCTGGGGATCGAACCCTGACCATTGTCATGGCAGTCAAGCACACTAACCACTATGTCATTACAAATCTTAATGAGCAATTACAAATACATTTCAAGGAATTATCTAGGAAGGAAAGGTGGTAAGGAAAAGAACTGGCAACATCATCTCATTATGCTTTGGCCTAGACTATGTGAAAGCTTAACACTTCACACTCCAGTGGCTTAATCTGCCATGAGCCTACCTTTAAATGTATTCTTTAATTAAGAAGTTATGGTATTAGAATGTAAGAAAGAGAGTGCTGAAGTGATATATGTAACCTGTTTTGCTGGATGGCTGTGAACCTTGGAATGTAAATTTACAAATTAGGAAGAGATTGGAAGCAACAGAGATGTGGTTTCTGAGATGAATGTTGCAAATTCCTTGGACTGCCAAAGTAACTAACACTAACTGCCTGAAAGGGGCTAATGAAACAAGAACATTATATATAACAGGCAAGAAGAAAGATGCAAACAGCTTTTTTTTGGTCATATGATGAGAAGAGAGGCATTGAAGAACATCGTGACAACTGGAAAGATCAAGGGGAAGAGAGGCAGAGGCAGACCAAGAGAAATGATGCTGGATGGATTTCGATGGTGGCATGGAGGAATATGAACAGCAGAGTTGATCCAGAATACCAAAGACTGAGATCTGTTAAGAGTCATGAATACCTACGCCAGCCAGCATGGCACTTGATGATGATGATGAGGAATTAGAATTACTAAGAAAAGATAAAATTAACTTTAATGCAAGGGGTTAAGATTGCTTGAATGTTTATATTTAACACAATGTTCTGAATAGTTTAATATTAACCACCTGCTTGATTACAGACTATAAAGATAGTGTTCTTCTTTTTCTTTGCGTTTATCCAGAGTGTTTTTTCAGATGTGATTGCGGTGTGTCTAAGTTATGCGCCCTTGGGCCGAAACCCATAGGCCAACACATCCAACTTTAGCGTGCTTTTTTGACCAGGTAGCATTCCTGGGAGACTCTCACTTTTGCGGTACCGTCCACAACCCAGCTGGCCAAGTTGGAACGGTCAAAGACTTAACGGTCACCCCTCAAATGAAGGTAGGGACAGTCCATGGCATTTTCCGCCATCCAGGGTGGCTTCCATAATTGCAGGGCTGACACATAGCGCCCTGGTGCTGGGCTCACCGAGGGAATCGTCACGTCCTGCTCATGGCTGCTTTAATTCCTCACTTCAATATATTGGGCATTTCGTTCACCCCAGGCTGTTCCCACACAAACCAGACTGGTCTGCAGTCGGTATCCCCTCAGCGAGTTTCGATTCGGACATGTGCTTGTTGTTGTGCCCGTCAGAACTATTCCAGACACGTCGGACATTCGGAAAACTACCTAGTTAGAGCTGTTCCGAACAAGAGCGGCATTCAGAAACTAGGTAGCTGTTCCTAGCACGAGGGAAGACTAGTTAGAGCTTTTCTGGCCACGAAAGACATTTCACTCGGACGTAATTACGTAGTGCCAATTTTTATTTTATCGCCTGTAGGCTGGCACTTCCGTCTTCGGCGGGCATTTTTAATGAGGTTAGCCTTCCTCGGGTTTCGAGGCAAGTTAGACTCTTATTTCGACTTCCACTCAGCAGGCTTTTGCTTCGGGCTGCCACGTAATGGATTCGCTAGCCAAACGTTCCATTTCGTGTCAACGAGACAATCTTCCACCTTTGACTACACTCACTCCATGAGTACGGTTACAGACTTTCATCGGAACGTGCGACCAAGGTGTTTTTCCACCTTCTAGTACTCGCTCACGAGGTAGGTTACATGTGCTGCCGGCTCAGCACCTTACCTCTGTGCGTCTGTGGGCGAGAAACGGCCAGGCCCTCTCATCCGGGGATCCCTCATATCCCACAGTTAAGAGCCTTTGATCGAGTATCTGCACCAAGCATGTAGCGTGCTCAACACCTCACCTCAATTTTGATGTAGGTAAGTGTCGGCCAGGCTCTCAAATCCGAGGGTTTATGGCTTAGAGACGTTCAGCCATACCCCTCGGCTGAAAGCCTTAGAGGTTGTGTCCGGACTAAGATTATTGGCATCGTTCGCCTGATTTAGACTGCTATCCTCAGTCTACCTGCAGGGCAGCAGGTTGTGTCTCTCTTAGTCTGGTCCCTATCCCAAGAGCTGTCCAATATGTAGTTAATATCCATCGGCATAGCACTTGGGATCAGTGGGACACTCAAGCTCCCCCACCACGGCAAGGTGGAGACACATCGGGGGAGTAAAGATAGTGTTATTAATTCAATACAGTATGATAATCTCACCTGTGCTGGGCAGAGTCTCGGCACAGCTCTACATTAGGTCTTCTCAGCCGAGTGTCCAGCCTTGTTTGGGCTACTTGCATTGGAGCTATTTTGTCCTGGATGGCTTTCTTTAGAAGCTCAACGTTCTTTTCCATTTCAAATTTTTCTTGCAGAACCTACAGAAATGTTAAAACATTTGTTAACTTTGTACAATTCGACCTTGTTATTGGAGCTATCTTTGAAACAAACACTTTAAAGACTCCTTCAACGGGAAGTTTTGCATGTTTATTGACAGGATAGAAAATGATTTCTATTAGTTACAGGCGGAAACAATTATAAAGAAATGTGAGTTTTTATAAAGTGCTAGTTAGTTAGTTAGTTAATTAGTTAGTTAGTTGACAGATCGTCCTCATTGCACATCGAACCATCCAGTCCATAAGTGCTCGGATCCCCTCCCCAGCAAATCCCGCAGCGTGTAGTGGCTAACGACACCAGTTCTGTGTTAGTTTATCAATCCTCTTTGACATCCCGCGTAGTGTTCTTGTTTAGCCACACCTCTTTTAATTTGCTGTTCTCACACTCTGACCATGGTTGTAGATTCACAGTCATCACTTAGTTCTCGCAAAAGTCTTACTTCTCGTAGAGCATTCAGAATGTCAGCCTGGTCCATGGCGCGTCCGCCCTCCACAGTAGCCTCACCTGCGAGCTTGTCAGCCCGCTCATTTCCTTGTACTCCCGCATGCCCTGGCACGAAGATGAAACTAATCTTTGCCAGCCGAGACCGCTCCAGAGACAGCAACCACTCTCTTCAGATCCACCCCATCTCTATCCTCTTGAGCATGCTCATTGAGTCGCTAAGGAAACATACCCTAGTGAATGTCTGTGTCTCGAGCCATGTTATTGCTTTACTTACTGCCATGACTTCCAGTCAGGCTACTTGTGGTCTTAACAAAAGCACCAGAGTCCTCCTTCACAATTCTCCCTCCTGCCTGAGCCATAAAGACCCATGAACTTCTCACATGTCGGACGACTGACCCATCTGTGTAAACAACAGCATCACCATCTAATGAATTCTCGAAAATCAACGCTTGCACTTCTGCCTCCACAGCAGATGGATTTCCTGGTCTGCATTTTCTGTTGGATGCAAACAGAAAAAGACGTACAGAAACTGTTGGCACTTGTACCCACTCCTCGCCAGGTTCTAAGTCCTCAAGTGGACACACCTGTTGAAGAATGTCTTCGACTTGACCCATCCACGACCTTCCTCTTTTTAACCTGCTGCCCTTCACCTTCCTAATTTCACTATGCAGTGAATGTTGTGTGTTTGCGTTAACTCTGAGGTAGGCATGTGCTCTGCAAAATTGTATTCTGTCTTCAATGGTTGGAAAATCAAGAAGGTAGTGTATCGCCCTGCATGCTGTATCTCTTGTACATCCAAGAATAATGTGTATAGCTTCGTTATGTATCCTTTCCATCCTTTCTATCTGCTTATGGCCGAGAGTCAGGATCGCCATCGCTTACTCAAAAACAGACATGACCAGCCCCTCGTATAGGAGGCATAGATGGCGCTGCTCACAGTTTGCTGCCACCATCACCCGCATCACGGCTAAACCCCACTTGGCCTTTGTTATCACCTGGTCTGTGTGCTCATTATAAACAAGGCTTCGATCAAAACGTATCCCCAGGTAATTCACTGCATGCGTTCTTTCCACAATCTCTGAACACAGATTTACAGTTGGTGTTGGAGTGTTGACAATATGATTATTCAAAGAGAACCATGTCACTGTTGCCTTTGTTGGGTTGACCATTGCCCCAGCTTCAACACACCAAGTACTTACATGCATATACAATTAAGAGTGAATATCAGCTACATAACCGCAACATAAGTCAAGTGAAAGCAGGTATATTATGTATATGGTTGCTATATTGCTGCTGACAGGGCTGTTCCATCCTAATATATTTATATGAACTCTAACAAAAGTATATCTTGGCTCGCTTCGATAAATCAACAACAGCAATATGAACAGAGATGATGAGAAAGACTTCTTTGACGTAAGATCAACAAACTGTCGTTTAATACGTTTTACAGCATGCAAGGATTAACGTGTCGAATAGTTATTATGTAGCCCTTGCAGGGCCTGTTACACCAGATCCGCAGCAAGTCTTATTTGTACAATAATAAACAAACGGTTCACAAACCTTGTCGTTTTCACTGTTGACAAATTTGAGTTATACGTCCTCTAAGATTCTTCACTCACTCTATCTTTCCGCTCTGTGAAATACAGCTATTTCCTTTCGCTATCTGTTCATTTCTTCATGGCAATATTCTGCATCATGTTGCTAAGTCTTTTCCTTGTCAACTAGTAATATTCTGCCACTGATTCAATGCCAAGTAATCATCAGTTCAGTTCGTTTTTAAAGCCATCTAGAATTGCACTGCCTTCTTGTATTGATGTTCCCATAAGTCTGCCGTTGTTGGGCTAATCGCTCAGTGATGTTTGTTGTGTTTCTAATGCGTCTCTTAGTTTTCTCTCAAATTTGGCGTCGAGGATTTTCTCTAATTTATATGACGTCAGTATTGTTTGCACTGACTCTATGGCAATGGTGCTAGCCTTATATTTTCTAAAGAATAACTGGCACTTGGTGGGTGATGTAATCGACATCACACAAACTACCACTACTTCCTATGACATTTCCTGGTCTCTATTTTTAAGCAGGGTTGATCTGGGAACTCGGGCCAATTTTAAAATCCACCGCAATGAAGATTCAAACACATGACTACTGGGCCAGCAGGTAAACATGCTAGCCACAGCGCCCACCTAGATACACAATAGATGTTAAAAGTAAGACTGATACCAAACTTGGTGTGGTACATGATGGACTTCATATTCACTAGTTCACAGCTTTATGTTCAGGCTCAAAGACCCCTCTGCCATACACCGCAAGGTACTATATTGGCAGTAAATGACAGTTTTTTTTTCAAATGACAATGACAGCTTTATGTGATATGTGACCAGTTCCTTTCCTTCTAACCTTTGCCTTCTTCAGCTTACAGCTGAGTTCAGTGTTCACTTGCTAATAACAACCTTGCTGTGCAGGTTGCCAAATCATTGCTTGAGAAGTGACTTAAAAAGGAACATTTAAGATTTAAAAACCTAACATTTTTATTTATGTGTAGAGAGACCCACAGACCCCAATGTTGTATCTGAAACCAAAAGTCATTTTGTAGCATATTGTATATTTGAAATCCCTGAGTACCACACAGTTCATTTAATTCTGCCTGCTTGTTCTTTTATTTCACTTAGTTCCAAAATATTATGCCTCAGTATGGTTACTTTAGTGACATTTCCATTTTTTTATTGTTTTTGTGGTTTATGTGTTCTTGTTGTTTGCTGATGAAAGCTTGTCGCCGCAAAGTCATTTGTTTTTTACAATTGTAATTTTGTAAAGCTACATATGCTTCATGTTTTCCAATTGTTTACATTTTCACAGCCAAATCTAATTTAAATCTGTTTCATTTATATACATAACCACATAATTTCTCTAGCAGTTACTTTTCAGGGTTAAGAGCTTGAAAGAAAATCAAGCGATACTTTTGCTAATTGATAGCACTTTACTTGTAATAAATATCTTATGTTCATTCATTCATTCAGTAGCATGTCCTTTGCAGAACCTCGCTCCTATAACAACCTTCTGGAAAACCTCTCGATCATAAGCAAGATGTCTCGCGTCCGATACACCCATCTGGAGATCATCCGCTACATCCTGCACCCATCTTCTCTTTGGCCTACCTCTTCCTCTCTTCCCAGGTATATACCCCTCCATTATTGTTCTCTTCAATTTTTCGCGACGTTTCAAGTGACCAAAATATTTCAATTTTCTTTGTTTTATCATCTTAAATAGCCAGCCTTCTTCAATATTCAGCTCTTGAAGTACGGATACATTTGTTCTTTTCTTTACCCAAGATATTCTAAGAACTCGTCTATAACATTTATATTCAAAGGCATTTATGCGCTGTTCAGCTTGTTCAGTAAGTGTCCAGGTCTCACAGGTGTATGTTGCAATGGGAAAGATGCATGCTCTTAAAAATCTAATTTTTGTAGTTCTGTCTGTCCCACACCATAATTTATTCAGTTGTTTTAGTCTTTGAAGAGCAATTGATAGTCGTTGTTTAATTTCTTTCATTGTGTCACCGTTGTTGGTCATCAATGACCCAAGATATTCAAAATTTTCCACCACTATCTTATGTTACACTGCACAAATGAAGTATCTGTAAAGATTTCTTTGGTCACACACACTGCATTAATCACTACTTAAATTCTCACCTTAGACAAGTGTGTCTGGATCTTGTTTCTGGCGTCTGTAGTTTCCTGAATTCGCTCATTGAGAGCAACATTAACAGCATTCCACTCCTGCCACATTTCATTGTTGCATGCATTGATAACTGACTCAATCTCATTCCTCATGTTTTTTGAAGCCATTCGTTCAGCCTGTGACAGCTGTATATTGTCGTTGCTATGTCTGGCCCATGTTTCAGGTACTGAGATTCTGGATGCAAGAATATGCTTTCAGTGTACAGGAATTCCTAGATTTTGTTTAGTTACTTGACTCAAATGTTTAGCATATCTATTTAAAGAAAAGTAAAGGACTCTTGTCCATGCCTTGAGGCAAATTAAGCATAAGTTGCTAGTCCCATATTTTTATAGAACAATTGGCACCAGTCGGTGATGTGGTCAGTACACTCTGGCCACTTTTATAGAACAATTGGCACCAGTCGGTGATGTGGTCAGTACACTCTGGCCACTTTTATAGAACAATTGGCACCAGTCGGTGATGTGGTCAGTACACTCTGTCCACTTTTATAGAACAATTGGCACCAGTCGGTGATGTGGTCAGTACACTCTGGCCACTTTTATAGAACAATTAGCACCAGTCGGTGATGTGGTCAGTACACTCTGTCCACTTTTATAGAACAATTGGCACCAGTCGGTGATGTGGTCAGTATACTCTGTCCACTTTTATAGAACAATTGGCACCAGTCGGTGACGTGGTCAGTACACTCTGGCCACTTTTACTTCTCTCATCAACTACTAGATCATTCATCAAGACACAAGTAAAAAATAAGTAATTTGTATGCAGCATATCAACAGAAGAAGTGGAATAAATAAAATTTAATAAATTAGCCTGGTCTGAGAAACTTCTTCTTCTTCTTCTTCATCTTCTTCTTCTTCTTCTTCTTCTTCTTCTTCTTCTTCTTCTTCTTCTTCTTCTTCTTCTTCTTCTTCTTCTTCTTCTTCTTCTGCGTTCATCCGGAGTTTCTTTTTCCGGATGTGATTGCGTTTTGCCTGTTTACAGCAGAGCTGCGTTCTTGCGCCGTTAGGCTGACACATCTGACTTCTGCGGGCATTTGTTGACCGGGTTACCTTCCCAGGGGTCTGAGAAACTATTAGGCAAGAGCAGCAAAGGAATACAAAGAAAGATTAACATTTGGGCAACAAATAATAATAAGTAGCATCAACATCATTAAAATATCAACTGACAGAGAGGGGTCGGTGAAGTCATGATCACTACTTTATAGTGCAAACTGGGAGAAGAAGATGAAGAAGAAAGTGTTGGAATACATCATGAGTGCCTCAAAGACAGTATGGAATACTGCAAGAATTATTATGCTCATAGAATGTTTAACAGTGTTGAATGGGGTAGAGCCGATCCAGAAGAGAACTGTGTATAGTAGCAGAGAGCATGGAGAACATTAATAGAAGACAATTACACTTTGAGTGGCTGCCACGGAAATCACAGAATACAGAAGAGTGGATAGCAATGTGTACAATCATGTGTTTATATGAAGCAAAAAGCTGTGATGACAAATCCTTCTTTTTTTGATTTATGAAGGATATCAAGGGTACATTTTATTATAGCATTCACTGTGAGTATTTTAACGTTGCCATGCACTTTTTATTAATAAGCATAGTAAATATTCATTGATCCAAATAATGTAAAGTAAAGTAAAGGACCATTTCACACACATTGAGGCATATTGGGTTTATGGTGTTGGCCCCATATATTAATAGACCAATGGGTACTCAGTAGGTGATGTCATTGATTTCATGTCATCTGCCTTTACTTTCCAGAAAGATATCCTGGTACCCATTCCATTCTGGGTGGACATGGGAGAACAGGAACATGTTTTAATTCACCTTGATGGACAATGCAACACATGACCACTGAGCTGGTAGTCCAGTGTTCTAGTCACGTCACTACTGTGGCTTCCAGCATACATATTAAAACAGTAAACCACTGCTTTTGGTTCTTAACACCCAGCTTGAAGTGAAGGAGACATTTCACCACAAGCACAATAATCTGCTTACTGAAAGGTTATGTGTGATTTGTTCTTCTAAGGTAAAAGTTATTATGCCTTTTTAAAGCACAAACTATCGTCTGTCAAGACGGCAATGTGCCAATGAATGAATGAAATGCAAATGCCATTATAAGAAGATTATTGTGAGAGCAAAAAACATACATAGAACAGATTTGGAGATGGAGAAGTAAGAGAAATATATGGAAGAAACTATCAAGAATAGTAAAGATTTATGGATAGTGAGTTTGGCATGAGATTGTTCAGGGCCTATGCTCTATGGGAAGCTAAAGGTAGAAAGAGAAGGAGAGAAAACTGAAGAAGTAGGAGGAGGAAGAAAATAGTAGAAGAAAACAAAGAATAGAGCAGGGTAGAAGAAAGTGAGGAAGAAGGAGGGAAAAGGGAAAGTGAAAGATACTCATGAAAACAAAAATATATATATAGTAAGAAACTTGTTTTGCTGAGTCACTAGGAAGTTGAATGTTCATATCTATATGACTTTTGCTAGAAGTAAAAGAAATTCATGAAATCACTCAGCTGCATCTGGCTATAAAACTATGTTAGAAAATTTGCTTTAAGTTGGAGATGGAAAAGATGTGAGGAAGGATGCTAAGCAACCCCACTAGAATGCTTGTTATGTTGCTCAGGTTGATTTAACATTTCACTTCCCTACATTAGTGTTAGATATGAGTATGTCCTAACTACCCAGTGTCTGTGGCTTATAAGTAGTGACAGCATCTTCACAATCCTGACATACCGGGTTCAAAGTCAGTTGCAGGCAATTTAAAAGCAGATATCTTTGCATTGATTTTCACAATGGTTTGAGTGTCACCATTCAGAAAGCAATGACAAGCTAGTGAACGTAAAATTGCTTAGAAAATCATAAACAGCCAATAAATGCTGAGGATGATTGCGCTGTCCTATAAGGAAAAGCAAATTACTTTCAGTATCATAACTCTCTCTGGTGATCGAGTGAAAATGGCAAGTCATGACCGCCCACACTTTCCAGCATGGCACATGATTGATTGATTGATTGATCATAACTCTATAATATTGGAATAGATAATATCATGTTCACTGAATAACCCTTTAGTCTTGAACAGGTTGAGAAAAATACCTGATTAGATTATATTTTATATTTTATTTAGCAAAGTGCAGTTTATATTATATTTAATAGTTTATTTAGCACAACTTAAAATACAAGTACATACGTATTGTCAATTCTGTGAACACCATCGTGATAGGAAATCCCTCTGCTTGTGTTTCGTAAACCATGGCATGTAGTGTCCAGGTTCTCAGCAACAAATTTATCATTAGAATCCTTCTCCAGTTCATGTTGTGCTGCACGATTCAGGCTAGACAAAACAAGATTGTTCACATTAATTATGTTCACGCTGTGCAGCATGATTCAGGCTAGAGAAAAACATTTTCACATTAATTATGTTCACACTGTGCAGCATGATTAAGACTAGACAAACAAATGAAAAGTTCAAAATTTAAACAATATGTATCTAGACAAGCCACAAAGTAAAAAATGTAGATACCCTAAATAGTTTGTTAAATAATCAAATCTAGTAATCAACAAAACACATGACAATGTTAAAGTGAGATACTTTTAGAATGCTAGCAATTGAAATCCAAAACAGATGACATTTTCATGCTCACAAGCAAATTTAATGATTATTATAAGTATTTTAAAGAGCATGTATGACTACATTTGCTGCCATTTAGTTGAACAATAATTTGGACCAAATCAAGTTCTGTTTCTTTTCTTTGCTACTGGTGTATATTGTGAAATGGACAACAAAAGAACTGATGCTTACTTTAGCTGCAAATTGGCTCTGTCAATGGTGTTTCTCATCCTCTCTTGGCATCTCTTGATGATGTCTATTTCCTGAAGTATTTTAGAAAACAACATTTTCCATGAGCATAAAGAAAAGGTAATCTCATAACAAAATCAATGGCAAACTACTGAACATAAAACTTGCCAAGACATCAACAGCAGCTGAAAAATGTTGGTGTTGATTGCAATGTCCTGTAAATAGGATATGCAAAAAAAAAAAAAAAAAATCACATAATAAATGCTGTAGCAGGAGTATTACATGTTTAGGGATTCATAAGCACTGATATAGGAATTAGAAGTACTGGGAGAATTTGAAATAGGAGTTGAGTTGAGTTAAGAACCGACATCACTGCACTCAGGACATTCCCATACGTGCTCCGTCCCCTCGTTCAACAGCCAGCGAAGCGAAATAGGAATATTAGCTAACTATTGAAATAGGAATATTAGCTAAACTATTGAATGATTTTTATAACATTATATTCCTAATGTTATGTTGAAATCTGTATTTAGTGCTCTACCCAAAATGGCCAGAAGCTGTAAAATGTGAAGTATTTCATAAATTAACCTCATAATCACATCACTAAACAACTTCTCAGAATTATAATGGGAAGAACAAGAATGACATTAAAGATTGAAATAAATGAAGAGCTGTATGGATTAATGAAAGGGAAAGGTACAAAGAATGTAATGTACACATGGTGATTTGGAAGCAGAGTGGTGACGTGAACCTCCAGAAGCTGTTCCTGAGATGAATTTTTTAATACCTTGGACCATCAGAGTAACTAAAAACGCCTGCCCGGACGTGGCAAATGAAAGTAGGACATCATCCATCCATCCATCATTTGCCATGCCGGTAAGCGTGGGCAGTCATGTTCAGCCATCTCACTCGATCACCAGAGTCGTGGATCAGCTCCGTGTTTCTGTCTCGACCATGCCACAAGGCTAAGCCATCCAGGTACTTGCTTCTAGGTCTTCCCCTTGGTCTGTTCCCCTCGATCTTACCAGTTGTCACCAAATTCTCCAATCCATTTCTTCTCATAACATGCCCAAAAAATTTTGATTGTCTACGTCTAATTTCTCTAATCAGTTTACGATCTTCATTTGTTTCTTGAAGGACTTATTCATTGGTCTTTCTGGCTGTCCATGGTATTCTTTGCATTTTCCTCAGAAACCACATCTCTACAGCCATCAGATGTTTTTCAGCCTGACTGCTCATTGTCCACGCTTCACATCCATACAAAAGTACAGGTTCAATGTAGCATCTCAACACTCTTTTTCTCGTTTCAATTGACATCTTTTTATTGTTCAATATGTTTTTCATCTTGCTAAAGGCTACTTTTGCCATGGCGATTCTTGTTCTAATCTCTTCAAGGCATCTCCCATCAGATGTTATTACTGTTCCGAGATAATTGTACCTGCTCACTTGTTCACACAACATGATTTTCTTGGCATCTGTAAAGAAGGTAGTTTGCCATTGCTTTCCTTCCTAGCAGTGACCATACTGGTCAGTGACCGTAGCCATTGTCTCCTCAAAATAGAGATCCTCTGCCTATCGTCGTGAAGGTGGAGACCATAACCTACAACTATCTGTTGGCTGCTCTCCATCTTCATCCACCACCTGCACCCATGGCTTCACGTAACCCTGATCGGGGGGCTAAACGGGTACTCCACCTTGCCCAAGGGTGTCCCGTAGGCTAGCGGAGGGAAGGAGGCGCCTTACTTCTCCTTTGATAGGACATCATACACAACTATAATAAAGAGACAACCAGTATTCTTTGGTCATATAAAACTTTATTGGAAAATATGACAACTGGAAAGATGAATGGTGAAGCAGTAGAGGCAGAGCAAGAGAAATGATGCATACTGGTCTAAGAAGGTGGCATGGAAGAATAAAGAGGAAATAGTTTTATGTGACAATGTGGTATAATACAGACTAAACAAACATATTTTCTGCAGCAACCAAATATATAATAGGATAAAGCAATAGGATATGAAATAAGATTGTAATCATGTTTGTGTAGCAAAGAATATGAAACTGATTCAATAAGGATGTGTATGCATCAGGAATGATACAGAATAAACATGTTTATGTATCAGATATAAAACAGTAAACAAACATGTTGCAACAGGATATGAAACCATTTAAATAAACTTGGTTAGATATGAATTCTGTCCATATTTCATAGTTATGGCTTCAAGTGGATGAATCTTTTCAGGGGTTCTAGTTAGTTATGTATCGAATTGAAGCACACTTGTTCCTGCAATGAGGTGCTATCGTTATTTGGAGGTGACTGGTTCAAATGCCAGTATGGTAATTAATTTTTAATTTTTATGTTGTCTAGTATGTCCTTTAATTTCGACTTCTTTCTTCTACTGCTACGAGTGTCAATACTTAAGAATTCAATTATCTTAGTGGCCTCAAAAGGTTCCTGAATGGATATTTTAACAAAATTTACCTTGATCAGCTCCTTTTCTGGGTTGTCATGGACAAGGTCAATGGACTGACGTTTCTCTCTGTGGTACAAACACTCTTGGGCAATGTGCAGTGGATTCTCAGTTTCAGCCAAACACTTTTCCAACATTCTCTTGGCCTAGAACAGCAGATATAAAGTACACAACACAACAAGATGACAACACTCAAGCTGAGCAAAGCAATAAAAAAAAGGTTAGTGCATATCCTTTTCAGAACGTAGCAGTCAACCCCAGCATGTTTTGGCTGTTCGTGATTCCTGGGCAAGTTTACGTTCAGTAGTTTGCCATTGCTTTCTGAATGACTGGCACCCATACTATTTCATAAAAAACTAACGCAAGGCGGTCTGCTACCAAATCGCCCACAGCTGTGTTAAGAACGCGGTATACGGATTGCGTCGTTTGATTCATGATTGCAATTTCCTCGGAGACTCCTGGGGGTCGTTGCTGGAGCAATGGAGTTCGTGCTTTGTGTCACGCTTTCAGCAGGACGCCCTGCAGAAAGAGACAGAGTATTACGGGATGACACTCAGTGCAATGAAGCCGATCCTCTTGCCTTTTAAACCCTGTTTAAACTGTGGAGAAACACGTTAGGATGTATCTAGGTCATTATTCAGCACAGCGCAAACAGACTAAGTGGAATAAACCCAGGCTAATAACGAAGCTTTGTGCCTGCTCCCTTATATTTTGTTTCACAAAATCCCAAAGTAGTAACCTTATAATATTTCATTTCCCCTACCAATGTGCCACCTTTCCCATTTCACACATAGCCCAAAATTCTAGGTGCCAATACTGAAGATTTTGGCTTGATGAAAGGAGGCAAGTTGGCTAGCGTGACTCATTAGGGCTTTCTCCACATCACATCATACTTCTTCTAGAAGAGTTTTCTGTTATCTTGGTTCGCTGGTTACTTTTCTTTCATATTTGTAGACTTGTTCATGATTGGTTGGATTTTGCAGCAAAAGTTTTCTACAGGGTGGAGTAGCCAGTTCCACACCATCCCTCCTTGGTTGACTTTTATGACATGCATGGTAGGTTACAGTGTTACTATTCTTTACTTCCTTTATGGGCCCTGGTCACATATGTACAATATCATAAACTAGATGTATAGAAAAAAAACATTATTACTGATAGGAAATAGCCATGTCATGCAGATCTGTTACTTAGTAGTCAGTAAAGGACTCCTTTACATATCTTTAAGCGCACTCGGCATATTGTGCTAGACAAATATTTGTATAGACCAATCAGCACTTGGTGGGTAAGGTGGTCAGTATCATGCCAGCCGCTATTCCTTTCATTGTCATTTCTCGTTACACATTTTGAGCTGGGTTGACCTAAGAGCCCAGGTCTGTTTCAAAATCCACCACAATGTTGATTTAAATTCCTGACCATTGGATTGGCAGACAAGCATCTAGCCACTATGCTACTGTGGCTCCCAGATCGATTACTTACCTCAAGTAATTGATTAGTCTCTGTTATCATGTTGTCAGTCTCATTATTTAGTTCATTCTTCCAGAAGTTGATATCTCGAACACGTTCCCCGAGGCGCTTGCTTACATCTCCTTGTGTCCGCTTTGTCTTATCGTCTGCTTCTCTGAAACAAAGATAATAATTTAATCACTTGTAGTAAACTTGTATTACAACAATCACATCATGCAGACAACTGACATAAAAAGTATTATAAAGTCAAAAAAGTCGCTAAAATGTCGAAAGGGTCGACTTCATTGGCCAGATTTTATCCCATATAGCTTGGTCTCTTTCCGCAGCGCGGAAAGCATCGCACAAAGCACGAACTCCGTAGCTCTAGCGATGATCCACAGGAGTCTCCGAAAAATTTCACTCATGAACCGAAGGATGCGGCCCGGAATCGAACCCACAACCTTCGGTGCCCAAGTCAAACGGCTTGACCACTTTGCCACAGAGATTCCCAGTATTATAAAGTCACTTTGTTTTAAACAAAAACAAGATAAAAGTGGATATTAAAACATTTCAAAAGAATAATTTGTAATATTTTGAGACAGAACTGTTAAGTATTGCTCACTTTAACCTCCATTATATGTAATACATCATATTACTCATTCTAACACTTTTCACCCTGTTTTCAACTTTCACAACTACATTTTTAAAAATAAGATTAAGAGTGATGATAAAAAACACAAAATAAAGACATTTTACAATATCCTATTGAGACATTAACAATTTATAAATTTATTTTAAGCTGCACAAAGATTTAATAAACAAATCATATATTTATAGTTTTATACATATACTAATAAAAAATATATTGCAAACAAATCTTTCAGCTGCTAAAATTCCCTTAAAGATGAGACAGGAGCTCGTGCTTGCCTTATATCAGGCAGCAATTTAAAAGTCATGTTAGAAGAAGGCTGGTTCCTTTGCATAGGGATTTTCCCTTCTTTAGTTCAGAGAAACATTCAGTTTATTTTTGTGCATTGGTTACAGTTTTGTAATTGCCCGCTTATAATATTTAGCCATATTGTGTGTGTTTTTTACAATGTGTCCCTTAAAGAAGTTTGTAAGAGTTTTTATTTTCTTCAAACACAATTTAAAAAAAATTTTATTACATTTAAAAGATATTTTTAAGGGAAACAAAACCCAATTAAGTTTCACTAAAACCTAATTTTAAAAGCAAACGTTTTGTAGGGCATGTACAGCCACATTCCTCATATCCTTCTGGGCAAGTTTTGCTATAATTTGCTTCATGAAAACATTTCACACAGACTAGAAAAACAACTATTTCTAATACATGATATATGCTCTTCTTAACTCTCTCTGTCCCACACAGCTGGTACATTAGCACACTATCCTAATTGTTATTAAATTATCTCCTTCCGTCTCATCCACCTGTTACATTTGTACAGTATGCCAATTATTATTTAGTTTTTATATTAGCACACTATCCTAACTGTTATTAAATGGACTATTTCTGTCTCATTCTGTTGTTACATTTGCACTCTATGCAAGTTAATATTAATTTAAGTCTTTCTGTCTCTTTCAGTCGTTACATTCACACACTATTTTTAAAACAAAACATGTACCAAAGCAGGAACCCATCATGGGTCTGTGTTGTGACAGGACAATCACATTTTCTAGTCCTGAATGCATGAAGGAATAGGTGGCCAGTTTTTTCTTCTATTAGCGGGCAAAGAACGCAGGTGTCAAATCCTTGTCTAACTGCACTCTCTCAACTACAATAATCTGCCCTCTATTTTTACACACTATTCCAATTATTATTAATTTAACTCTTTCTGTCTCATCAAGATGTTACATTTGAACATTATGCCAACATGATTAATTTAACTCTTTCTAATTCAGCTGTTACTTTTGCACACTATGCCAGTTATTATTATTCATTTAACTCTTTCTGCCACATTCAACTGTTACATTAACACATTACTGGAACGGTCAATAGATTGTCTCTTTCTGTCTCGTCCAGTAGTAACATTTGCACATTATGCCAATTATGATTTATTAGCACATGGTATCAATTGTTATTGATGTAAATCTTTCTGTCCCATCACGCTGTTTCATAAACACACAAATTCAACTGTTATTAATTTACCTCTTTCTATCTCATTTAGATGTTACATTAGCAAACAATGTCAGTTGTTGCTTTAACTTATTCTGTTCCATGGGGTTAATATTTAACTCTTTTAAATCCAAATATTGATTACTTGAAAGTAACAATTGCCTAGGATAGATCTAGGTTAAGGTGAAAACTGTCCAGGAGACACAGGTAAACAAAATACCTGCACAGTCGAACAGTATCCAGGCGAAGGCGCTCAGCTCCACTTCGTACTCTGTCTGAAGCTAGATAGTTGCTCTGGTTTGATGCCATCCAATCAAATGGTGTGAAGCGAGTGTAGAGTGCATTTCTGGATGAATTAAACACAGGTGGGACTTTTTGAGGGTCTAACTCGGTCAGCTGGGTTTTTTGGGAAAAGGGTGTAGGCATACTGTGGATCAGAGAGATCCCTGGGTTGACCTGAGGAAAAAAGCAGAAGACATATACACAGTAACTGCAATGAATATTATCATCAAATATTTCAGTGTCTGGACTGGTCACGAGGCTTCCTTCCTGATATTTCGATATTTTAGTTTTATACTTTGCACTAGTTAGTTGCATGTTATTTGATGTCAAAATCAACGGCAGCATTTATTAGCTATTTGTGATTTTCTGCAACAACAGAAATGAGATTCACGAGAAGAATACTCAATGTGTCAAGAATACAGAAAATCGGAAAAATCAGGAATGAAGAAATCAAGACTAAAGTGGGGGTCATAGCAGCACTACCTAGGAAGCAAAATGACATCTACAGGGGACTCAACACCAGAAATATCATCTAGAATCGCACTGGCATCTAGTGCCTTCAATAAACTGTCAAACATCTGGAAGTCAAAGACACTCAGCAAACACACAAAACTTAAAATCTTCAACTCTTGTGTGATTCCAGTGTTAACGTATGGATGTGAAAGTTGGAAATCAACGGTAGCTTTAGATAAAAAATTAGACAATTTTGAGAACAAATGTCTTAGAAGACTTCTAAACATCCACTGGACAGACTTCAGAACCAATTCGCAAATAAGACAAGAGACTAAGCAAGATACAGTATCCAATTTCATAAGAAGACGCCGTTGGAACTACATCGGCCATGTACTCAGAATGGATAAGTCAAGACTCCCCTATCAAGCCCTCATATGGTCACCAGTAGGGAAAAGAAAACGGGGAAGACCAAGAGAGACCCTGCGTAGAACCATCATTAGAGAAGGCTCATTCAATGGCCAAGTAAATATCCAAGATCTACAACAGGTAGCAGTGAACCGCCAAGCATGGAGAGACAGGACTTCTGCCCTATGCGCCTCCTTAGGCTCAAGAGGAAAGACTAACTAACATAGCAGCGCTAGATTTTATCAGAAGGCAGCAAATTAAATGGTTTGGCCATGTGACTAGATTATGAACTAACAGTATACCACAACAAGCAATGATGTACAGACAAAACTGAAGCAGAAGAATAGTCCAGCCAAGTAAACGATGGACAGGGGGAATAGCAGAGTCCATGAGAATCTGTATACATAAAGCCCATAAACGGACACTCTCCCAATGTTTATACTTCACCTCGACACCGCAAGGTACAAGAGGAACAAGATGAGATGAGATGTGATTTTCTAGGTAGTTTTATGTTCAACAGTTTGCTATTGTTTTATGAATGGCCATCGTGAAAATCAAAGCTAAGCAGTTTGCTTCCAAATCACATGTGGCTGACTCAAACTTGGTATGTCAGGAAACTGCCTCCCCTATCCCTAAGTTGTACAGCACTCTTTAATTCCATAAATGTCTACACTGATAGATCAGTCCATGTATGTTTGATAAATGCTCTTGACCTGCACTTACTTGCAGAGACAATGGTAAAGGTTCAGTCTCCAGCAGTGAAGGAGGATCTTTTCTTAACCAGCTCTAGGTTCAACACAGCCTCATAAAAATAGGTATTAGACAATTTTCTGGAAATTGCTTGTGAAAGAAAGATAACAAGGAAGGCATATAGCCACCCCACCTCATGATATCATCATCAAATATTGATTACTTGAAAGTAACAATTGCCTAGGATAGATCTAGGTTAAGGTGAAAACTATCCAGGCCTAACACTTCACACCCAGTGGCAGCATTTGCCACATCACTCCTTTACCTTCTTGGTTTACCCTTTCCTCTTATTCTCAAATCTTTTGCCCTGTAATACTTTCTTTGAGAAAATGCTGGACAGTTTGGCATCATGGCACGGAGGAATGTAATCAGAAATGGTTTGTAGCACACAAGACAGAAGGCTCAGAACAGACATGATCACCAACACAATATAGCATGGACATATTCTAGGCCATGGCATGTGAGATGGGGGTGTGAAGTGTTAGGCCTTCAAATATTCTAGGCCATGACATGTGAGATAGGGGTGTGAAGTGTTAGATCTTACATATTCTAGGCCATGACATGTGAGATGGGGGTGTGAAGTGTTAGGCCTTCAAATATTCTAAGCCATGACATGTGAGATAGGGGTGTGAAGTGTTAGATCTGACATATTCTAGGCCATGACATGTGAGATAGGGGTGTGAAGTGTTAGGCCTTCAAATATTCTAGCCCTTGACATGTGAGATAGGGGTGTGAAGTGTTAGATCTTACATATTCTAGGCCATGACATGTGACATGGGGTGTGAAGTGTTAGATCTTCACATATTCTAGGCCATGAAATGTGAGATAGGGGTGTGAAGTGTTAGATCTTACATATTCTAGGCCATGACATGTGAGGGGGGGGGGGGGGGGGGGGTGTGAAGTGTTAGATCTTCACATATTCTAAGCCATGACATGTGAGATAGGGGTGTGAAGTGTTAGATCTTACATATTCTAGGCCATGACATGTGACATGGGGTGTGAAGTGTTAGATCTTCACATATTCTAGGCCATGAAATGTGAGATAGGGGTGTGAAGTGTTAGATCTTACATATTCTAGGCCATGACATGTGAGGGGGGGGGGGGTGTGAAGTGTTAGATCTTACATATTCTAGGCCATGATATGTGAGTGACCAATTTCCTACCTTATCACTTTCCTTCCCAGAAATTCTGAAAATTGGAACGGCGTAGAGAGGACATGGAAGGAGCTGCAGGTGATAGCAGGGCTGGGCATGAGTTGGTTGATGACCTATGCTCTAGTGGGGGTTAAACGTCAGCTAAAACAGCATACAAGGGCAATGTATTCTCTGTCTTTTTGTCCCTATTTATGGCAGAAAGAGTTTTTGACAAGTATCATCAGGGACAGCGTGTCACTTTTAGTGGCTTATGCAGAGATTATGCCAGCCAGGTTTCTTGTTATCTCTACTCCTTTGTAATATAATAATGAAAATAAAGTATTTAAAAAACAAAGAAGATGTTATATTATTACTACTGATATGTTATATCATATTAATAGTTGACATAAGCACTTGGATTTTAGTAAAAGAATCAGATTGATACAGAAGTATACTTAATTTGATATCTTTTATAAATGAATAGAACATGAGGTATATTATGATCCACTTTATGTTGGCAGCTTTTATATGCTCTGATGAATCTCTGATGTCTATGTTATGGGGCTGAGTCAATCTCAGAACCACACTGATCATGAACAAATACTGCCACTATTGACAACTGAATCCAAGACCACTGTATTATTAAGTCATTTAAAGTTTAGCTGCATGTCCTGTACAGAGTGTTGCAATCAACCCCAACATTTAGTGGCCATTAGTTATTTACTAGGTAATTTCAGTTCAGTAGTTTGCCATTGAACCAGAGCTGTGGCTTAGGGGATAGTGAAACTACATTTCACAATTCCCTGATATACCGAGTTGAGCATTTCAAATCAGATGCTGGTGATGTGGAAGCAGACCACTTTGCATTTATTTCTATGGTATAAGGTGCTGACCATTCAGAAAGCAAAGGCAAACTACTAAACTAAAATTGCCTAGCAAAAAACAAACACCAAATAAATGCTGGGGTTGACTGTAACATCTTGTAAAAGACATGCAAATGACTTTTTAGTTTCACATTGCTTTCTAAATGGCCAGTGTCTTATACCAGCATAATCAACTCAAAGCAGTCCACTTCCAAATCACACACGTCTGATTTTGAACCCCTGACTCGGTATGACGGGGAATTGTGATACGCAGTTTAACTATCCCTTAAGGCATAGTACCGATACTAAATCTGTACGCTAACGAATATGACTCCATGGCTCCTAGTCACAACAAGATCAGAATTAAAATATTAATTAAGGGAGGAATCAAATAACAGCTAACAAGCAACCAATCAATAAAGCATAAGACGGGGATTTTGAAATGTGGGTCTTCAGAAAACTAGTGCAAGACAAAGAAGATAAATAGGACAGGAGAAGGTTGAAACTTAGCACATCAAAAGCTCTTTATTTTAACTGTGAATATGTAAAGTATGCTTTTATTTCTTCAGTGGGTTCTTCCACTATTGTCACAATAACTGGAATGGCTGCTCCAACGGTATGTCAGAAAATGAAGATTTCAGATGATAGCATTGTGATAAAACTTTTGATGTTGCAGGGAAAAAAATCACTGACATAAATATACAGGGAGATAGCGCCAGTTTAAATGTTACTTGATTCCTGCCCATTGTATGCTGTGGTAAAATCACTGGTGTAGACAGATTAAGTGCGACCATGCAAATGTTGTTGATCTGCCAAGACTTGAGAGACCATCATCAGAGTGCAATGACAAAAATGCAAGAAAAGTGAAGAAATTAATTGGCCAAGATAAAAATAGTATAATTGCGGTGATAGCTAGTGCTGACAAATTGAGTGAAGGAACAGCTAATAGAATCTTACACAATAGACTGATCATATGAAAAGTGTGCCTGCTGGGTTCCGTGCCTGTTGACATGTGAGAAGAAATATCTAACGAAGTTCAATTGCTCTCGACCCTTGCTCAAAAAAGTGCCATTCAGAAAACATTGTGACAACCATGTTGACAGCAGTTGAGACTTATTTTCACCACTATGATCCCCAATACAAAATGTCAAACATGAAATGGAAAACCCCAGGAACTAAAACATCTTTCACTCCAAGATTACAGAAATCTGTACAAAAGGTGATACAGACATTTTAAGGACATCAAATGTGTTTCATCTAAAGATTATTTGCCTCAAGGCAACAAAGTTAATGGAAAATACTATAAACATTTCCCGACCAAACTAAATAAGTCTGTGACCAGAAAAAGAGCAAAAGCATAGACTCAAAATCTTTCTTAGTTTCAAGACAATGCACCCTCACACAAAGCATGGCTTGTGCGACTAGCAGCCAAAGATGTGAATACTAAGATTCTTCCACACCCAACATATTCTCCATAAGACATGATTCTTTTCCTAAATTTTAACAAACAGAAAATCAACACAAAGGAAATCATTTTGATAGTGATGTAGAAATCATATTGGTATGTGGTAACTGGTTCAGTTAGAAAAATATTGTGTTCTATTCTCAAAGTCGGTTCAAAGTCAAGCAGAGATGGCATAAGTGTGTTAATTCAAGTACTGAAAAGAAATGAAAACCAAACGAAATATTAGTTCTCTATAACATGTCCTTAATAGACATTATTTTCCCATTGTTAAAGGGTGCTACTGGTGGAAAAGAAAATTGAGAAAGACACAGTACTTTGGTCATAAGACATAACAACCTTCTGAAAGCTATAGTTTAGGAAAATATTTGAGGACAGAAAAGAGGACATCAAAGCTATAAATGGACAGACAACATTAAGATACAACCTGGCAGAACATAAATGAAGGCTTAGGACAGGAAATGCTGGAGATCCATTATCACCAGCCTTCTACAGATATGGCAGATGATGATGATGATAAATCACTTAACCATAATGAAAGTTGACTACAGTGGATCTGTACAACTGTCTAGCTATTGCTCTCATTTTACACTGATAGATTTCTGTTTGTCCAGCTCTTTATTTTTCCCCCAACAGGAATCTTTGCTTACCATTTTCCAGCCAGCTGTCAGTTTTACTCTCCAGTATGGTTTTTATAATTATTATCACATGGTCAGCATGGCCAATGGATAAGAGCACTCATTCTTAAATATCCGGTGTGCTGATGCTGAGGTAGCGGGTTCAACCCCTACACTGGTCAGTTGGACTAAAATGTTGACTTCTCGACCATGACTTGTGGACGTAAGTACCCCTGAAGTTGGAGTGGGCTCGCCTGATGACAAGAGACACTGGTAACATGGAAAGCTAATCTACACGCAAAAATCAGTTCAGAGCATTAGAAGCAGAAGCACATCTACAGACAATGCTTGAGTTCAAAGCGAGTGAACGCAACAAAAAATTAGACTATCACATTTTTATGGGGTGAGCATATATAACTTGGCAACAACAGAAAATTAGATCATCACATTTTTATGGGGTGAGCATATATCACTTGCCAACAAAAAAAAATTAGACCATCATATTTTTATGGGATGAGCATATATCACTTGCCAACAACAAAAAATTAGACTATCACATTTTTATGGGGTGAGCATATATCACTTGTCAACAACAACAAATTAGACTATCACATTTTTATGGGGTGAGCATATATCACTTGTCAACAACAAAAAATTAGACTATCACATTTTTATGCGGTGAGCATATATCACTTGTCAACAAACAAGCAGTAGTAATAAACTACTTTGATTTACCTTTCCTGACTGGTAGTAGGAGCCAGGTCTCCATGGCATAGTTGTTAGAGAGCGTCTGAATGCAGGTGGTGCTGAGTAATTATCATAGCCTTTATTCTGTGTGGTGTTAATTACAGGTAGCTGTGAAAACTGGCTCTGTTGAGTGGGGCCAGACAGGTATGTTGCAGTTTGGGTTTGTCCTAGATATTCCATGATGGATTCTTCAGTCTTTCCACCTGCTGGAAGATAGACAATAAAGTGAAACATTCGAGCTCTTTCTGTTGCAAGCATTTGTTACATTAAAACATCCTTATCTTTGTCAGTCAAGATCTATATTGAGCCAATCTTGATGTAAGGAAGTGAATCATGGACATTAAGCAGATACATGAGGAATTATTTTACTGCAGAGATGTGGTTTTATAGAAGAATAATGAGAACATGTGACTGAATAAAAAGAGTAATGAAGACATTATAAAATAAGTTAGCACAAAAAGAGAACTGGTTACTCACATCAGAAGAAGAAGCAAAAAGTCCACATTCTTTGTGCATGTCTTGTGAAGGGACAAGTTGGAGGGGAAGAGAGGCAATGGTATACCAAGAAAGAAGATGCTGGGTGTTATCAGTATCAGAAATGAGTGGCAGTTCACAAGACAAAAGGTTGGACAGACATATCACCAAACGGCATGCATATGGTGTAAAGTTCATGTAACATAATAGGTAAATACAAAACTTGGACCAGCAATATTTTCAAACACTGCACAGTCATTAACAAAGCTGTTGGCCATTTAATAAGGCTGTATTAACTCTAGAGCTGTGCTGCCGGTGAAGATAATCCAATCACTGTCAGGGTTTAAACTCAATCAATTGGCTTAGTAAGTAAGTGTACAAACCACATTGTTACCATGGCTCTGTTGTTATATTTATGTAACAATACTTCTTATGTTGTGTTTTAGTTTGGGCCATCAGTCAGAAGATTAAATGTCTGAGTTGAACGGGTTAAAGCAGTGTTTCCAAACCTTTTTTGTGCTATGCCCCACCTAAGCCTTTCTAAAAAAAAATTATGCCCCCCCCCCCACATTACATATACATTATTTTTAATATTCAAAAATTGAAATGTTCACTAAAGAAACTTGAATGATAGGTTTTAGGAAGAAATCAATTGGAAATTATTGAGCAAACACAGTAAGTAAATTTTCAAAACATATAATGGAGAACTGAAATTCAAGTACAAAATAATTTTAATGAAAGATTTTTCTATATTATTTTAATTATTAGTAATTATTTATTATTTAAATTTAGTAAGATCCTTGCGCTTGATGCTTGCTGCAAAGAGATTTGTCAGGTTCCAATTTAGTTAACTTCAGTCTTAAGTCTGCCCGTTTTGTTATATCCAGCCGATTTCTTCCATTTTCGAATTGCCCCCCTTAACAATTGAATTGCCCCACTGTGGGGGCATGGGCCCACTGTTGGGAAACACTGGGTTAAAGTAATGCTGTAATAAAGTAATATCTGAGATAGACAATAAAGTATTATCTGAGATAGACAATAAAGTATTATCTGAGATAAAGTAATATCTGAGATAGACAAATAAGGAGTTATTTTCATCTGACAATATAAAAACAGAAGTTAAGTACCTTCATCACTTCTCCTTCTCCTGCTCTGTCTCTTCTTTCTCCTCCTGCTTCTTCTTCTTCGCCTCATCCTTCTCCATCTTCTCCCCTGTTCTCTCCTTCTTCTTCATCTCTTGTTCTTCTTCATCTCTTGTTCTTCTTCCCTTCTTGTTATTCTCCTTTCACATGCCTTAAAGTGCATTGAGCATATGGTGCTAGACCCACCTTTGTATAGACAATCCAGCACTCAAGAGTGATGTGCTCATTATTATGTGGCTGCCTTTACTTCCCAAGATGTTCTTGGTGCTCATCTTAGGCTGGGTTAACCTTGAAGCCCTCATCAATTTAAAAAATATAAATCTTCCCCCATGTGAAACAAACCCATGACCACTTGGCCGGCTGGCAGGCAAGTGTCTTGCCACTACATTACCATGGCTCTAATTTAGTAAAGTGACTAGCCACAAATACTGGCATCCTGTCACAAATGCTTGGAAATTTCACTCGTAAAACTAGTCACCAGATCGTTAAGGGTTAAAAATTCTAATGAAGCTGTAGACGCAGTAAGCAGTAGCTTTCAGTAGCCTACTTGTTAAAGTGCACCCTAGAAGCAGTGAATTATTGATTTAGTCAGTGACCCCACAAGGTATCTGCTTCCTAGCAAGGAATAGAAAATTAGTTTATTTTTGTTTTGTTTTGTGGGTGTGTATAAGCTATCATATCTGTGACATCATGCAGTAGTGGTTCCTTTAGCAATTTTTCTAAATGAGGCTGTGGATTAAGATACAAGTTCAATATATATATAATCTCCTAAGACACAATTCTTGCTGCAGTTATCTAATAAAATAGTGTTTATCTCTGCTACATTCTCATGAGACATCTGTTTTGGCAAATGGTGTAAACAAACTCTATATGTATGAAGACAATTTTAAAAATTCCTAAATATAAAATGAAAGTTTCTTTTTTTTCATATTACTTACAGGATGTTGCAGTCAACATAAGCATCTTTCAGCTGCTGTTGATGTACTAGGCAAGATTATGCTCAGTAGTTTTCCACCATTTTCTGAGTGACCGGCTCGCATACCCCTTAAGTTACGAACGCGGCGAGAACCACTACCGATTCTTGCGCAGGTTACGTTACTCACAAGAATATACAGGATTACGGAGAAAGACGTTAAACTCTAGGCCAGGGAGACCGGCAAAATGAAAGTACTCTTTGAAAATTCAGTTATTTTTGTTTACAAAAAGGAGAATAGAATTACATCCCTTATTTTCTGTACTGAAACATTGTTTCAGTTTAATGATGGTAAGAACAAATATGTACATGTTCACTCTAAGACTGATGCTACTGTTACTGGAGTGTGCTTGGCATAAGGACAGAAGCTGAAAAAGATAACAACAGCAGAAGACAGAGAGAGACAGAGAGAGAGAGAGAGAGAAAGAGAAAAAGAGAGGGAGTGAGAGAGAGAGAAGAGGGAAGAAAAGTGAGGGAGGAGGGAGGAGATGGGGAGGAGAGGAAAAAGAAAGGAGGAGAGAAAAAAGGAAAATGAGAGAAAGAAGGAGAAAGTAGGAAGAAAACGAGAGAAGGAAGAACAAAGGTGGAAAAGGGAAGGGAAAAGGGGAGGGGTAAGAAAGTAAGATAGCAAAGGGAGAAGGAGAAAAAAGATGGGAGGAGGAAGGAGAAAGAAGAATAGAGAAGCACAGATATTGTTCTCTGCTGAGACAAATTAGAAAACAAATACAAAAATATGAAACAAAAATCTGTGATCCACTAAATCATAAACTTCTTCTTCTTCTGTGTTCATTCGGAATGTTGTTTTAGACGTAATTGCGCTGTGCCTGTTTACAGCAGAGCCGTGGTATTTGCACCTTTCGGCTGACACATCTGACTTTTTCAGGCAATTGTTGGCCGGGTTACCCTCCAGGCAAATCATAAACTAAACCAGCACATCAGAAAGTGTTAACTGCTGTTCAACCCATTAACGCTAATAACGCCATCAGTAAGTAAGTCAACAGTGAGGTGCCCTTGCCAGGCCAGGAAGCATGGTATCTGTTAACTGATTCAGTGAGGTGCCCTTGCCAGGCAGCATGGTATCTGTTAACTGATTCAGTGAGGTGCCCTTGCCAGGCCAGGAAGCATGGTATCTGTTAACTGATTCAGTGAGGTGCCCTTGCCAGGCCACGAAGCATGGTGTCTGTTAACTGATTCAGTGAGGTGCCCTTGCCAGGAAGCATGGTGTCTGTTAACTGATTCAGTGAGGTGCCCTTGCCAGGCCAGGAAGCATGGTGTCTGTTAACTGATTCAGTGAGGTGCCCTTGCCAGGCCAGGAAGCATGGTATCTGTTAACTGATTCAGTGAGGTGCCCTTGCCAGGCCACGAAGCATGGTATCTGTTAACTGATTCAGTGAGGTGCCCTTGCCAGGCCACGAAGCATGGTATCTGTTAACTGATTCAGTGAGGTGCCCTTGCCAGGAAGCATGGTGTCTGTTAACTGATTCAGTGAGGTGACCTTGCCAGGAAGCATGGTATCTGTTAACTGATTCAGTGAGGTGCCCTTGCCAGGCCACGAAGCATGGTATCTGTTAACTGATTCAGTGAGGTGCCCTTGCCAGGCCACGAAGCATGGTATCTGTTAACTGATTCAGTGAGGTGCCCTTGCCAGGAAGCATGGTATCTGTTAACTGATTCAGTGAGGTGCCCTTGCCAGGAAGCATGGTATCTGTTAACTGATTCAGTGAGGTGCCCTTGCCAGGCCAGGAAGCATGGTATCTGTTAACTGATTCAGTGAGGTGCCCTTGCCAGGCCACGAAGCATGGTGTCTGTTAACTGATTCAGTGAGGTGCCCTTGCCAGGCCAGGAAGCATGGTGTCTGTTAACTGATTCAGTGAGGTGCCCTTGCCAGGCCAGGAAGCATGGTATCTGTTAACTGATTCAGTGAGGTGCCCTTGCCAGGCCAGGAAGCATGGTGTCTGTTAACTGATTCAGTGAGGTGCCCTTGCCAGGCCAGGAAGCATGGTGTCTGTCAACTGATTCAGTGAGGTGCCCTTGCCAGGCAGCATGGTATCTGTTAACTGATTCAGTGAGGTGACCTTGCCAGGCCAGGAAGCATGGTATCTATTAACTGATTCAGTGAGGTGCCCTTGCCAGGCCACGAAGCATGGTGTCTGTTAACTGATTCAGTGAGGTGCCCTTGCCAGGCCAGGAAGCATGGTATCTGTTAACTGATTCAGTGAGGTGCCCTTGCCAGGCCAGGAAGCATGGTATCTGTTAACTGATTCAGTGAGGTACCCTTGCCAGGCCAGGAAGCATGGTATCTGTTAACTGATTCAGTGAGGTACCCTTGCCAGGCCAGGAAGCATGGTATCTGTTAACTGATTCAGTGAGGTACCCTTGCCAGGCCAGGAAGCATGGTGTCTGTTAACTGATTCAGTGAGGTGCCCTTGCCAGGCCAGGAAGCATGGTATCTGTTAACTGATTCAGTGAGGTGCCCTTGCCAGGCCACGAAGCATGGTATCTTTTAACTGATTCAGTGAGGTGCCCTTGCCAGGCCAGGAAGCATGGTATCTGTTAACTGATTCAGTGAGGTGCCCTTGCCAGGCCAGGAAGCATGGTATCTGTTAACTGATTCAGTGAGGTGCCCTTGCCAGGCCAGGAAGCATGGTATCTGTTAACTGATTCAGTGAGGTGCCCTTGCCAGGCCAGGAAGCATGGTGTCTGTTAACTGATTCAGTGAGGTGCCCTTGCCAGGCCATGAAGCATGGTATCTGTTAACTGATTCAGCGCTAAACAAAACATTAGGTTTGGACCAAACATGGTACACAACCAAGCAAACAAGTATTATAATGTAAATGTCCATTCTCTGAGCATTGAAATTGTGGAATATGCCATGAAAATAAAACAAATAACACAATGGCCCTAGTATAGCGATATATCGTCCTTCCGTCCAAATAGGAGGTCATGTTTTGTGATAGTATCTTTTGGCACTAAATCAGTTAAAAAGTAAATAGAACGGACCATTTAACATGAATGAAGAGTTAGGTATATGGTGCTTTGTATATGTTATATTATACTTAGCCCCATATTTTCAAACCGACGGACACTCGATGGGTGTCATGGCCAATATCACACTGACCGCCTTTACATCCCAGAAAGATTTTGGTCCCCATTTTTGGCTGGGTTGACCTGGGAGCCCTAGAGCAATGAGAAAGCCGTGAGGGTGTGTGATAACACAAGAGGAGAAAACTCTCTAGGAGTCATGAACCAGGCAGGCACATCCCTTCAGAGTTTAAAGGTCATTATCATCATCAGGTACTATGCCGATAAACGTGGGTGTGATAAACCGCCATCTCGTATGATTACTAGATTCATGGATCAGCTCTGTGTCATTGTCTCAGTTATGTCATTTATACATTATACCATTAGGTACTAAGCATATGCAGGGCTGACTTCAATCATGTCATGTAAGTGATGTGTTAATTATGAAACAAATCTGTTGGCCATTTTGGTTGCTCCGTTATCTCAGAACGTGTAATATCACAAGTATTTTGCTTTATGCTTGTTTTGTCAGCCCACAATAATACATGCATTGCATGGTTCATCCTAAAAACCATCTATTTTTAAGTAACTTAAAATTTCTAAAATTTGTTGGCACCCATTGTCCATTTTTTACAAGATCAAAATAAGTCATATTGAAACAGAAGAATTGCTCTTTCAGTTCATTTACATGGAATTTACAGTAAAACAACATGCCATATATCATTTATGACAATAAAAATATTTAGATGATTGTCACCACCACTATAAACTAAATGTCACCAACTCTATGCAATAAATGTCACCAGCTCTGTGCAATAAATGTCACCAGTACTATATGAAGAAGTATACTCAGAACAATCTTAATGACACCTGTATGTATAGTTCACAGTGGTGTGTAATATTGAGACACCCCTGGGAAGGTTAATCCGGTCAACAAATGCCCTCAGAAGTCGAATGTGTCAGCCTAAAGGCGTAAGAACGCAGCTCACGTCCAAAAAAATAAAACAACTCCGGATGAATGCAGCAGAAGAAGAAGAAGAATATTGAGACACATTTATTGTGCTGTAAGTTCGTCGAAGTAATGTACAGGAAAACTTGCCAACCAGGCACAGCTATAATTCTGAATACTCATGACACATGCCAGCAGCATGACTATATATGTTATTAAATTAGCTGTCTACTATATACTGTTGATTCTCTCATTAAAAGTGAGGAACATGTATACTTCATTATTATTCTTTAACACATGCTCTGACCTAATTAAAAATTTTCAGTGAGTAGTAAAATATGCAGCCGGTCTCTCTGGCTGTGGGGTTACAACACTTTCTCTCTGTAATCCCGTTTATCACGCAGAGTCTCGCAGCGGAGCGAGAACTGAGGTGGTTCGACCCCCGCTCGTGACTTGCGGATACTGAGCCGGCCGCTCAGAAAGCAATGGCAAACTACTGAGCGTAATCTTGCCAAGAGATCAACAGACAGCTGAAAGATGCTGCTGTTGACAGCTAAGTCCTGTAAAAGGATACGCAAAACATAGTAAAATATGCAGCTCTCAATGTAAATGTATGCACACATTTTTGGCATGCTTATTATAGACACTGGCACTGTAATTTTATTGTGGGACGGCAAAGCAAATCAAATAGACTGGTGTAATGATTTATTATTGCAAGATGTAACCCAATTGAAATCATTGAAATGGCCTCATAATAAACACAGCAGCCAGCTTCTAAAGTAAATCATAATATACTCTATTAATAAAAC
This sequence comes from Cepaea hortensis, assembly GCA_963921405.1. Classification (NCBI taxonomy): domain Eukaryota; kingdom Metazoa; phylum Mollusca; class Gastropoda; order Stylommatophora; family Helicidae; genus Cepaea; species Cepaea hortensis. Next base: position 41,641,481 of record OY992876.1, read on the forward strand.
CCATAGAAACCATATATATTGATATCTATGGGACAAGGAAACAGAACAGATGGTGTCACTATTTTATTAATATCATAAGATTTAAATCAGTGAAAGATTTAATAATATTAGTTAGTTGCGTATCCTTTCAGGATGTCACAGTCAACACCAGCGATTTTTGCTGTTGTGATCTCTTGGCAAGTTTACGTTCAATAGTTTGTCATTGCTTTCTGAATGACCAGTACCCATACCATTTAAAAAAAACCAACACAAGGCAGTCTGCTGCCAAATTGCCCACAGCTGTGTTTTGAATGCGGGTATGCAGGATTATGAATTGCATCTGTAACCTCTTCACCAGGGAGCAAGCTTTAATAATGTAGTTGATTAATAACAGTTACTGAATTAATATAACTCACATAATAATATTTTTGTATATGCAGGCTAAATAACTGATGGTTTGGTTATTTACTTTTTCTAAAGTGCATGATTTGGCATTTTATAATAGTTGAATACAACCATAAATCTTAGGAATTATGACATTATTCACAATTTTTATTATCACATGACAGTCGTGGTGCACTATTTTAATGCGCCATATTATTAAAATGGCTTTAGGAGGAAGAAGGAGGAGAAAGAATGAGAAGGAGGAGGCAGAGGAGGTGGCTGGAGTGGAGAAGGAGGCAGGGGGAAGAGGGAGTTTATGGTTTTAATTTGAATTTTGCTTTCTCACTGTGGCCCTCAAAATAACAACATGAGTTATCCCCCTTAGCGAGGAAAAATCAAGAGCAGTTATCTGTCCTTAGTGCATGTGTTTTGGTCACAATGTGTCAAAGTGCAAAAAGTGTATTTTCCTCTTTGTTCATATTAAATGATAAACTGACACACAAACATTAATATCTCAGCTTAGAATTGACCTACAGACTTGAATAAGGTACCGTTGGATTTCTTGTTTCAAGAGGTATCCAACTATGCAGGTTGCATAATTAAAAAGCAATTTACAAAATGTTACTAATGTGGCTAGTTTAAAGTTTTCATTTATTTCTTGCAGGACATGCTAATTGCTTTTTCAGTCTGTCCATGGTATTCTTTGCATTGTCCTCAGAAACCATATTTCCATTGCCCTTTGTCATTATATGTTTCTCAGCGTGTCTGCTTATAGACCATGTTTCACATCCATATAACAGTACAGGTTCTCTGCTGTACCTTAACACTCTTTTTTGTCTCATTGCAATTGACATCTTTTTCTTGGTCAGGATGTTTTCCATCTTGTGAAAGGCTACTTTTGCAATAGATGTTCTTATTCTAATCTCTTCAATGCACTTCCTATAAAATGTTATGTCTGTTCAGAGATAGTTGTACCAATTCACTTACTTAAGAAAATTCCCATTTACTTGAATGCTATAATGTGGTATTTATTTCTTCTTGGACACGACCATAATTATGTCTGTTTTCTTTCAAGTTATTAATTTCTCTAACATTAGTTGTCCAGTGTACAATAAACACACCTAGTAAATATTTCAGATCCTGTTCGTTGTCTAAAATAAATACTGTAGCATCTGCATTCCTTATATTATTGATGTCATGTCTATTTTAATTTATTTACAAAGATGGTATTAATTACCATTAGTAAGTCAATATGGGCCGAAACATTCAGCTAAATTAGGGGGAGGGGGGGGGGGGCGTCGTCTGATGATCGAAGACTCTTTTAGTTTACCGCTGAGTAACTGAATGACTCACAAAAGTGAAAAACGTTAATATTATTATTAACCATAAAAATGTTTCATATCGATAACCAAGAACGGTTATGGTACGCAACCTCACGCGATAATCAAGCTGATGCAGATCAGTGATCGCCAGACATCTGAGATGAGACGACAGACAGTCTGACAACTAACAGAACACTGACACTGACGTCAGACAGATGAGATTGTGAATGATGAATGAATGATTGATTGAGAATCTAAGAAGTGGATCAACTCTGTGTCTCTGTTATTCATTAGAAAGATAATAATTGTTGTAAGTGACGAGGATGAAGTAGACCGATTTAAGCACAAGCTAATCTTACCTGCAGTCTTTGTTCCACGAAATTGCCCCAGAACGACTATGTAAATACTAATTTCTAACTACAGGATAACATCACTTTTATTTTTTCTGATTCGGTTGTTAAGGAAGCTTGCAGCTGCGCAGAGTGGGGAGTTGAGGAGTGGAGTACTTCCAGGGGAAGTTTACCCCGTCTCTCCTGGTGATACAGACGCTACACGGGGGCGTTACCAGTTGCACATTGATTATGTACGGTTTGGCTATGATACCAGGGCTGGGTTGGTTTACCCATTAAGCAACATAAACTCTTGCTTAGGTAGGGTATAAACAGAAAGGTGGTGGGAGGGGCACTATAGAAATGTTCTATTACCTTATTTAAAATGCACCTTTTTTGTACATGCATGAGGTATACTGGACATATTCTTTCTAGCTCCCTCTGTAACATAACCATAGATCATTTCTAAGTAAGGTTTGTGGCGTGAACCTGATAACATACTCCCCAGTCTCAGAATAACACAACAGAAGTGTGTGACGTTGATCTCCCCACTTGTCGGGGACAATGATAAGACGATAAAAAGGATTAAGTTGAAGCTCTGGTGGGAGCGGGGATAACAACAACTGTATAAACACAAGAGGTGTAGTCGTTTTGTTTGAGTCCTTGTTAATTTTATGAATGTGTCCTGTGAATGTATACTGTTCAGTGATGTTAGTTATAAGATAGCATATTATCTAAAGCGATTGTTGAGAAAAGACTTAAATGACATAATCAAATAGGTCTGCCTATGAGAATAACACTTCTGAGGTCCACTCTATACACAACAGTATGTAAACAGACATATAATACCAGTACATAAGTCAGTGTTCTCTCAGTTGGTTATAATTAAAGAATTATTAGTTGTATTTCCTTTACACGAGGCCACAATAAACTCGAACGTTCATTGTCTGTTTGTTATTTATTTTTCCGCGTTTCCATCCTGTCTCAGGATATTGCAGTCAACATCAGCATCTTTCAGCTGTATATTGATTCCTAGGCCAGATTACGCTCATCAGCACGCCACGACTTTCTGAGCGACCGGCTCCATACTCTCATAAGTCACTGGCGCGACTCGAACCGCTTCCAATTCTCGTGCGCTCGCGTCAACCACGAGAGTATTCGGGGTTACGGAGAAAGCTGCTAGCTCCTCGGCCAGGGAGCCGGCCTGTTTGTTATTATCTAGACAATTTTACGTTCAGTAGCTTGCCATTGTTTTCCTTACAGTCGACGCCTATACCACTCAAATCAACGCAAAGCGACCTGTCCCCAATTCGCCTATGACTGACTTAGAATTCTCCACCAGTATATCGGGAGTTGTGGAACTTTGTTCACTGCCTCTTGGCCACAGACGCTGGAAACAGAATATGAGTGAAATGAATTGCAGGCTCGTAAAAAATTCCAATCTTTTCCACTTCTAGAATTGATGAGGGTTTTCATTGTTCCGTACTTGCTGAGTAGAAAGCGAACTTTCAGCTTACCAAACATTTGTAGCTGCATCCGACGCCTGTCCGGCCTAGTTGTTACTTTGGTTCGTTTTATCGTTAGCAGTTCTTACTTAAAGTAATAAAACTTCTAGGCTTGTCCCGAGTCCAGTGGCGTCGATTCCTAATCATGCGTCATGAGGTCACAATTTGAGAGGGTTATTATAACAGTTAAACGAGACGTATTGTGCAAAACAGCTGCCAATAAACGATAGGCGAGCTGCTCCATACAGAACAAGCTAGCAACATTTGCCTTTCTACCTACCGATCTGTTTGTTATATATCTGTCCACGGTTAGGCATTGACTCGTATTTCGGTCCACTCTTGCTGTTAAGTGTGTGTTTTACATCTGCAGCTAAATCGGACGTCTTGGCTGCATTCAGTTTTCGTTTGTGATGAATATCTATGATATGTAAAGAAACCAGCCAAACAGAGACCGCAAGAACACTCACTGCATGGCGAGAATACAGAAGAAGAACCGAAGGCAAATTACATCATTAAAGAACTCCTGTTTGCGAACGATCAAGCACCAATAGCAAAATGAGAAGCAGAATTACCAGACCACATAAATAGTCTAAACGAAATGTGTAAGGAACATAACATGGAAATCAGCATCAGGAAAATTGAGGTAATGACTATAACCAAAACGAAAAACAACAAATATTAATCTAAACGAACACCCTCTGAACCAAGTAAAGAGCTTCAAGTACTTAGGAAGCATAATATCAAATGGTAAATCAGAAGACGAGTTAAAAAAATAGATGCAGTAAAGTAAACCAACTCATTGGACAAATAGAACCAATACCAAACCGAACAAACACGTATCAATAGTTACTAAGGAAGCAATGAACAACGCAATCTACCTACCAATTCTATGCTTCCAATGCCAAACCTGGACCATGACAGAAAAAGAGAAAAGAAAAATCACAACAGAAATGAGATTCCTGAGAAGAATACTCAATGTATTAAGGACAGAGAAGATCAGAAATGAAGAAATCAAGACTAAAGGGGGGTGGGGGGGGGGGGGGGGGTTATAGTAACGCTAGATTTTATTGGGAGGCAGCAAAGTAAATGGTTTTACAGTGTAACTGGAATACCTACTAGACTAAAAGTATACCACAACAAGCCATGATGTACAGACTAAATGAAAGCAGAAGAAGAGGCCTGCCACGTAAACGATGGACAGAATGAATAGCAGAGTCCATGGGAATATCGACACATGAAGCCCATAACGGACACTCTCCCCGACACCGCAAGGTACACAAGGAACAAGTAGTAGTAAATAATGTACCTTTCGAGCTCCAAGTAAAGATTATTATATCGGATGTTAACCTTTGTCATTGTTTAATTATGACCGACTCCCGACCCGTATAACCGGTGTACTCACAGCTGATGTAACTATCGCGGGTGTTAAAGGACTGTGTTCAAATTGTAATAATAGTCACCACTAAAACTATCATTATTTAGGTGCAGATGGACATAGCGTAGTAATCTGCTGTTATGAGAGATAAGATAGCGAGAGAGAGAGAGAGAGAGAGAGAGAGAGAGAGAGAGAGAGAGAGAGAGAGAGAGAGAGAGAGAGATATCACCACTGTTAACTGAACTATTATCCATCTCCCGCATCAAATGTAACTGAGGAAACATCGAGAGCAGTGTGGCATATTGATAAATGGTCAGGATTCATACGCCATATGAGGCAGGATTATTTGTTCGTACTAGTGGAGCTCTGGTGTAAGATTAGTCTTTTAACAATGCGGACCTGACGGTTAGAAATTTCTAGGAACTGTCTGGAAAAAATGCAGAGGAATGGAAATGGTCACCACACCTCATATGTCCGGACCTAGAATATATGATGGTATAACACTCCACACCCTACTGACAGCATTTGCCATAAGACTACCGTTACCTTTAACAAAATAAGACTATTTAACTCTAACTTGAAATCGGTTATGGTGAGTGAAACAGAGACACGGAGAACGACTGAATCATTCCAATCCCACATCAAACATAATTGGGGGGGGGGGGGGTGTTATATAAATATGTCTGGGAGGTGGATCAGCGATAACCGCTATAAAACTGGCCGCACAAAGACGTATTTACAGCTGTCAATTGATTCATCATTCACCTGCCTTTGAGCAAATATGTCGCCATTGTCTGTTGGTATGGTCGAGACAAGAACACTAGCTGCTCCGACGACTCTGGTGATCGAGTGAGATGGCGAATCATGACCGCCCACGCTTATCGGGCATGGCACATGATGAATGAATGAATTGTCTGCTGAATGTAACGAGTCACCGACCTTCAAAATAACCGTGATAAACACAAATAATTAAGTTTATTTCCCGATGCTCTCCCTTAATATACACTCTCCTATCAAGGATAGAACTAATGAAATTGAAATCAATCATTACTTAGGCATTCATTCATTCAGTAGCATGTCCTTTGCAGAACCTCGCTCCCATAACAACCTTCCGGAAAACCTATCGATCATAAGCAAGATGTCCCGCGTCCGATACACCCATCTGGAGATCATCCGCCACATCCTACACCCATCTTCTCTTTGGCCTTCCTCTTCCTCTCTTCCCATGCATATACCCCTTCATTATTGTTCTCTCCAAACTTTCGTGACGTTTCAAGTGACCAAAATATTTCAATTTTCTTTGTTTTATCGTCTGTAATAGCCAGCCTTCTTCAACATTCAGCTCTTGAAGTATGGATGCATTTGTTCTTTTCTTTACCCAAGATATTCTTAGAACTCGTCTATAACATTTATATTCAAAGGCGCTGTTCAGCTTGCTTAGTAAGTGTCCAGGTCTGACAGGCGTATGTTGCAATGGGAAAGATGCATGCTCTTAAAAATCTAATTTTTGTAGTTCTGTCTGTCCCACTCCATAATTTATTCAGTTGTTTTAATCTTTGAAGAGCAATTGATAGTCGTCGTTTAATTTCTTTCATTGGGCCACAATTGTTGGTAATCAATGACCCAAGATATTCACAATTTTCCACCACCTCCAATTTTTCCTCATTAACATATATTTCTTTCTCCATAGTAGTTTTATCTGTATGCATTATCTTTGTTTTTTGCTATGTTAAGATATAAGTTGTGATTTTCACTATTCAATTGGGTTGAGGCTATTAGGTTTTCTATACCATTCTGTGTTGTGGATAGCAATACTGTATCATCAGCATACCTAATCTCTGTTATGTCATGACCACCGATATTTAGGGCATCATATAGCTCCCTGTTTATATTATCTCTTACATTTCTCATTATATTTTCGGCCTACAGGTTAAACAAATAGGGAGACAGCACACACCCCTGACGGACTCCTTTCTTGATGTCAAACCAGTTTGACGTCGCGCCGTCTATTCTAACCGCAGCCTGTTGGTCTAGATAAAGCATTCTTATGAGTTGTATTACATGTGATGGAAAGTCGATATTCCTCATGATTTCCCAAAGTTTCTGATGTTGTACACAGTCAAATGCCTTTGAATAATCCACAAAACATGAGAATAGGTTTACATTAAATTCTTTGCACTTCTCTATTATTAAACGCATGTTGAGAATGTGATCTCTTGTTCCTCTTCCTTGTCTAAATCCAGCTTGAACCACATTAATTTCTTCTTCCATTTTCTTACGAAGTCTTCCCATTATGATTTTTAGTAGAATTTTACTTGCATAATTTCAGGTTGCCCTTTTTTGGTATTGGAATGAAGATAGTTCTCTTCCAAACTTTTGGCCATATACCATATTTCCATATCTTTTTACATAATGCGTGATAGATTTGTATGCTTTCTTCTCCTCCCGCTTTAATTAGTTCAGCTGGTATCTCATCACATCCAGGTGATTCACCATTCTTCAGGTTCTTTATTGCCCATGCAATTTCATCTAATGAGGGTTCAAGTTCTGTCTCTGCTGTCAGTGGCTCATGTATCTCATTCATATCCTCACTGTCCCTCAAATCGTACATTCCATTGCAGTACTCCTGCCATCTTTCTAGAATTTGTCTAGATTCGGTTAAGGTATTTCCCATCTTGTCACAGATAACATTCAATTGAGGTTGAACATTTCTTGTCAATAACTTTATTTCTTTGAACATTTCGTAATCTTTTCTGATATTGCTCTATTCTGGTACAGCAATCTTGTATATATTGATGTTTGTCCTTTCTTGTATTCTTTCTTATTTCTCGAGTTAAAGATTTATACTTCACCCTTGTTTCACCCTAGGATTCACCTCCTTTCTGTTTCAGCTCCCTTCGTTGTTTTATTAATTCTAACGTGTCTGATGTAATCCATGGCTTAAGTTGCTTTTTCTTGGTCGGAATTAAATCTTTAGCTGCAGTTATCAAGATATCTCTAGCTTGTACTGCCAGTTCATCAGGTGTCATTTCCTCTTGTACAGACATCAAGACCCCAAAACGATTCCTATTTTCTACAGTGTATGCATCTTGTATTTTTCTGAGATCAAAACAAAGTGGCCTTGGTCCTCGGGTAAGCTTTTTGAGTTTTAATTTCAGATCTGTTTCTAATAACTGATGATCTGTATCACAGTCTGCACTTCGTAGGGTTTTTGCAGATGTTATGCTTGATCTCCATCTTCTTTGTATTAAAATATAATCTATCTGATTTTTTGGTAATACTGTCCGGGGACTTCCGCGTGTAGAGTCTTCTTGGGTGTTGTTTAAAAAGTGTGTTGGCTATCGTTAACTCATTTTCTGTGCAAAATTCAATTAATTTGTCACCTGCATCATTTCTGTTTCCCAATCCAAATTTTCCTATAACGTGTCTCTCATTTTCAGCTCTTCTTGTACCTACTTTTGCATTAAAATATCCCATTATTATTGCTATATCATTATGACCAATCTTATTTAATGTGTCTTGCAGTGTGTTGTAAAAATCTTCAATTTCTTTCTCCTTTGCTGTTGAAGTAGGTGCATAAATCTGTATGAGAATTGTGTTGTTTGGACGGCCTTTAAGTCTAATAGTGAGGATTCTATCACTAACTGGGTTATGTCCCATTAAAGCGTTTTCAGTTGTTTTATCTAAACAAAATGCCACTCCACTCTCGCCTCCGACGTCTCTACCAGAATTAATGAAAAGACTTCCATTTTCACTTGTGAAATGTCCCTTGCCTCTCCAGCGATGTTCACTAATTCCTAAAATTTGAATATTTAACCTCTCAATCTCATCACATACTACTTTAAGCTTCCCCTCATACAGACTTCTCACATTCCACGTTCCTATTCTCACTCTGTTTCTTAGTCTGACACAGGGGATTTCCTTGGTAACACAGTCAGGATTAACTCCGTCATCACGGTTACTAGTACTGGTCTCTGTGTCACACTCTTCCCCAGTGTTATCTGATCTGACTGGCCTGGGGGTCTCGCCACCAGATCTCTTTCTTATTATGTTTTCATTCATGATTGTTATGGTTTCTTGGCAAGTTATGCAGAAGGTAGTTTGCCATTGCTTTCCTTATGGGCAATGACTGTACTAATCCGTGGCCATAGCCATTGTCTCTACTGATGAGATCATCTGCCTATCGCCGCAGACTGCAGACCATAACCAACAACAATCTGTCGGCTGCTCTCACACTCCATCCATGGCTTCACGTAAACCTGATTGGGGGGCTAAACGGGTACTCCACCTTGCCCAAGAGTGTCCCGTAGACTAACGGAGGAAAGGAGGCGTCTTACATCTCCTTTGATAGGGGATACCCCTACTCCGATAATTAGTCATACCTCCTATATATTAAGGGACATTGTCGTGAAATAAATTTCATTAATTGTGTTTATTACAGTTATTTCCCCGGTGCTGAAGACGGAGGCAACCAGCCAGGAGGCGCACCACAGAAATCAGGATGCCACGCAAGTACGCAGAACGGAATATGTTGACTACTGCTAAATGTTATGGTGCTCGCAATGCTTTGGACCCCCAGGCAGGTGCAGTGCCGGGCCCTATGTCTCGAAAGGGTCCAACGACAACTACTGGAGGTCCTTCGCAGATGGCCTTGTGAGCCAAGGGACCTGAGAATAGAACGGCTGGCCATACTAAACAAAGACTTAAAATAATGCACTGGAATTCGGAGGGTGTCAGCAACCCCCCCCCCCCCACCCCCCCCCCCCCCCCAAAAAAAATAGAATTAGAAAACATCTTGGACCAAGAAAAAGTAAGCATATGTTGCTTGCAAGAAACTCATCTCAACGAAAATATAGCCTTCAAAATCAGAGGCCACCAGTGTTACCGATCTGACCGAAAGGTCAGGCGAAAAGGTGCGATACTGACCCTTGTAAAACAAATAACATCACTACTTCCCAAATCGAAGTCTACATGGAAGGGGCTGAGTATCAGAAACTTAAACTAAAGACAGGCAATACAGACCTACATCAGATCAATTACTACTGTCCAAGTGACCGCCCACAGGCACTGGACACACTACCATTAAAAGACAAAAATGATTGCGTGTGGCGATTTCAACAGCCACTCGCAGAGCTGGGGCTATGATCACATGGACCAGAGAGGAGAGCGACTGGAAGACTGGCAGGATGAGAATAGATTCATCTTGATTAACAAGCCGTCCGACCCACATACTTTCTACTCGATATCATGGCACACTACAACTACACCTGACCTGGCTTTTCATTCACCAGACCTGGAGTGGAACATTACACGAATTGTTGGGAAACAACTTCGTGGCAGTGACCATCGGTCAGTCTTTCTAACTGTAGAAAATGAGCTTGTAAGGAAAAGCAGCACCCTCTCGAGGTGGAATTACAAGAAAACAGACTGGGCAATGTACAAGCATCGCACCAGCTTACTGGTTAGAAACCTGAACACTGAGAAAGACATAAATAAAGTAGTTGAAGAGTTTGGGAAATGCATACTACAGGCAGCGTGAATCTCTGAACTTTGAAAGAGACACGAGGAAATTGTTGAAGCCAATAAAACAACTTAACGATGAGGGCACATGAGTGATGTTTGGAACACGTCCACGTATTTTTTTGGATGCGGGATGGCGGGCTATAGATTTTAGGTTTTTTGAGTGGGGGAAAATGGTGAAATTTTTTTGGCGGTGGCTGCCTGGTCTGGTGGGAACGAAAATCTGTGGGTTGTTTTCTGTGAAAGTAATTAAGGTAGCGGGCGTAAAAGTATTCGTGTCTATTTTAGTTGTTTCTGTAAAAGTAATTAGTGTGAGTACGGCTGAAGGGTGTGAAGGGGAAACGTTATATATATTGGTTACAAAACGTAGGGTATATGAATATGGCGAGTGAAAGATACACTTGCAAGGGTGTGATGGGTCGTGGTTATACTTGACGAAGTATGGGTAGAGGTGTAGCTGGTACTGAACAAAATAGGGTTGTAGGAGTCTGACACAGTAAAACAGAGAGACAAAACAAAAAAGTAACATTTTCAAGTGTTTTTTATTGGTATACATCAAACTACATTTAAAAATGGTTTACGACCCAAAGGGGATCAGAGGGTTATTGTAGAAAGATGCCTGGTCTGTATGAAATCTTATAAAGTTGTAATGGATATGGTGTATGGTAAGGGGTAGGTATTAGTGGTCAACTAGGAGTGGTCGATATAGGGGTGGTCATAAATGTAATAAGATAAGAGGTGTTATGGTCGCAGTTACACACTGGTCAACCAGTGGTCAAGCAGTGGTCAAGTAATGGTCAAGTAGTCAAGAAAGGAAATTTTAGGGAAAAGTGGTTGTAATGATATGGTGGTGATTAAAGAGTGGTAAATTAGTGGTCAACCAGTGGTCAAGCAGTGGTCAAGTAATGGTCAAGTAGTCACTAAGGAAATCTTAGGAAAAAGTGGTTGTAATGATATGGTGGTGATTAAAGGGTGGTAAATTAGTGGTCAACCAGTGGTCAAGCAATGGTCAAGTAAGGGTCAAGTAGTCAAGTGAGGATATTTTAGGGAAAAGTGATTGTAATGATATGGTGATGATTAAAGGGTGTAAATGAGTGGTCAAGCAGTGGTCAAGTGGTCAACTGAAGAAATTTTAGCGGAAAGTAGTTGTAGCGACATGGTGATGCTTAAAAGGTGGTAAATTAGTGGTCAAGTAGTGGTCAAGTAGTGGTCAAGTGGTCGAGTGACCACTTAAATTGTAGAGGACGATGTGCCTAAGATTATGGTAGTGGTTAAAGTGATCGATGACGTGGTCAAGCAGTGGTCATGCAGTGGTCAAGTAGTCGGGTGACCACTTAAATTGTAGGGGAAAGTACGTATAGTGCAATGGTGGTGGGTAAAGTGAGGAGGAATCATTAGTAGTGATAATAGTACTACCAATATTAGCGACAGGAATATTAGCTGGTGCGTTATTAGAGATACAAGTCTCTTTTTTGTGGGGTGTGTAAAAATCATACAAAGAGGGCCATACAACCACAAAGACAGCCAAGTACACACACATACACACATTATACACTTGTAAACTATTTTGATGAATAACACACATATTTTGATATATTGAAACCAAGATTTTTGTTGATGTTCTTTAGTGGGTGGCTTTCTTCTTACTTCTTTTCGGAGAGACATCAACACTGACAGACAATGAAATAAAGACACATACTTAGATGTATTATGTATTTATTCAACTGATACTTGCAACCAAGTATAGAAATTACGCCATCCACCTCCCAGTATCCAAGGAGATAGTTTATCAGTCATATACATGCCGACAGATGTAGCGAAGCTTTCCTCCAGGTCCTGGACATTCACGTCTGTATTGTAAGAATTATTAACCAGATGCTTACCCAGACGCATACCAAGTGTAAAAACCATCATTATTCTCCCGTAATTGATGATGTTATCGGCAAAGACTTCGTCAGCGATTGTCAGAAGTCGGGGTGCCCCACCGGCTTGATGAAAGTATTATTCACTGGCGAGCAACCCCAAATAGTCAGAAACTGACTAGGGACAAAATCTATATGGCTGAACTACAGATTAAGCCCATGAATATCCAACGAACAGCTCCAAGTGGCTCGTTACAAAATGAAATGAACTGTGCTGAATATTCGCCAAGGAATGGGAAAGAGAAGGTTAGCTAAGATAGATGTTTTAAGTCTAAATATATTAGTATAGACGACTATCCCAGTACAGGTTTTTCTCCCTGACTGCTCCCTTCCTTGGTGTCTAAGTGAACCCCCACCAATGTACACAACAACACGTATGCACAATTGGAATTAAAATATAACGAGAGAACTATGAGTTACAAGACTACAACATTTATTTACTACTCATATTACACATGTAAGGTTTTTCCAGACGATGATGGATGCTTATGAGTTTCTGTACTACAGTAATCATGAAGGTGAAATGATTAATATACAATACGTAACTCTGAATCATGTCTGGATCAGTGAGAGATCAGCAACTCTCCAGTGGAAACCAAAAAAGAAACAGCTTGCCGGTATTCTGACGATCCTGTCAGTCCTGACACTCCTAGTCAGTAGTCTCTAGTCTTGAGATCTATAACATAGGTGCTCCTTGTGAGAGCTTGAAAGAAAGTCAAGAATGTGTTATATCAGTTCTACATCAGCGCAATCCTAATTAAAACATATCATAACACAAACATATACAATGACCAGTCTGGCCAAGTTTATCTTCCAGCTCTGCGTTCACCATCCTCCTTCTCCCTACTGTCTTTAGTCTGGGACGGGCTTTCCAATTGTCTCACACGCCTGTAATGATTACATTTCTGCCGCCCCATGTCCATGTCGCTAATACAGAAATTCTGTGTCATACAGCCGCTCCGTCCAAAGTTGGTTTAGCAGCTCACAGGATCGGTAATGGTATTATAATAATGCCGGGTCATCCGGGCTTACAAGCCGTGACCAATAGCTGTGCCAGACTTCCGTGAACTACCCTCCACCATACGATGAAAAGGTTTAGCACCATATACCCTATAACAATTGTGGGTAATGTCTGTACCATTACACCTCTGCTTCCCACACAATTGTTGGCCAATGTGCTAATAAGCAGACAATAGCATAACACTTCATATTGGTAGGTTTGCATATGCCAAATCAATATATCAAACATCCAATACACATAAACATATTGATTAAACTAGACATATTATGATACTTTAACATCATAGCACAATGCACTAGTTTGTATGTATACGAAATGAGACGTATATACACAAAAAGAATAGGTACGAAGCATATTCCTAGCATCGTATATTCATATGAAATTACACCTACATACATCCAACATATCCGTAAACATTATATTACTTCAAGATAGACATATAAGGATACTCAACATAATAGCATCAGGCATTATTAATGAGTACTAATATGGTATAGCTACAAAATGAGATATACAACAAGTCTAATTGAAGTGACCACACAGACCAGCCATATTTGCTGATCTGCCCGGTTTAATCCCCACTTAGTTACTGATGTTGTAAGAATTAAATAAATAGTCAGTTGACTATATTCTGTACAACAAATGCACACACCAAAAGGCAACTAGTCTAGTTTACAAAGAAATGACAAGCATCTACCAAGACACCTAAAAGTATACCCAGACAATGATATGCCTTTCACAAGTTTCTACTTCTCAGAAGAGTAATACATGAAGCACAATGATATTGAACACAGGACTTAGAAAGAACACTCAAGTAACCTACGCCAAAGATAGTTCTTGAAATAACCTAGATCAGATATAGACTGAAAGTTCATATGTCTAAAAGACTGTTGCATAGTTACTAAGAAATCCTTCCTAGAAGCCAACATAATAATCATGAATATGACTACAGACATTGAGCTGGCTGCCCACCTGTTCTGAAGTCAGACTTAATCTAAAGGGAAAAAGTCTAGCAGGGGTTTTTATACCTAGCCTAGCAGTAGACACTTATCTCCCAGGAATTCCATTCATAAATTCTTCTTATCTCCTCCTGACGTTAATTGCAATTATCTCCAAGTCTGTTCAGTCATAAAAATTCTTTCTGCATGCACACTAGCCTTCACGCCTGTGGGTCTGACAATTATTAGCCCACTGAGTCTTATCAGTGATTTCACACCTTTCGCCTCTAGTCTCTACCAGATGGGATCAGCCATCGCGGTTGGGCGATTTCCTAGCTATTCTTATCAGGTGTCATGTCAAGGGAACAATTAGGTTCTCATGGTCAACAGCCAGTTTACAACTCTGTTGGTAAACCAGGTTTGCTTGCGTCATGCCTGGTTGGTTTTAATTACTATTCAGTCCCCTGAGTCTGCCCTCCCGTCTGGCTGGATTGATAACCTCTGGGGATGACCGGTACTGGTGTCAAATTAACTTCCCAAATAGAAAGCCATTCCTGGTGGTTTGTTTACTTGCAGGTTTTGCAAGCTTACGTCAAGACAGTATAGCCTTGGATATAGAAAAAAAAAAGTTCTGTTCGTCTGTTGATCCTCTACATGGCCCATCAAAAGTGAACCGAAAATTGTTCTGGGAAGTAAAGGCTGTCAATTCGTGACAGCGATTGAAACAAAGACCGGAAAAAACCTGTTCGGGCTTGATACATACTTCTAGTCTCGTAAATAACACATCATGTTGGTTGGCTATCTGACGTACTAAGCGACACAACCTCGAGTTATTGGTCTTTGTGGGCTTGTAGGAACTAATAATAGTCAACGCCATACTCACCACCTTGGTGTGAACTTGTGTCAAGTCGACCATTGGTTGTGTCATTATTATACCGATAGCTACCAGAGACCCACTGGCGTGCAGTTGGTGGTCAAATGGTCTAATATTATCACCCGATGCGTTTATAAACACCAATGCGACTAGGTAGCTGGTTAATAATACCCATGGACCCTATGTGGAAACATCCTTTTACGGCCTTGATTGCGGGCCCAACGGGGAGTGGTAAACCGTCTTTGTTCAACGGTTCTTGGCCCATCTACCAGCCATGGTAGACCCCCTTCCAGTGGAAATTATATGGTGTTATGGGGAATGGCAACCCATCTACGAAACTATGAAGGGTGTTCAATTTAATGAAGGTCTGCCGTATATGGAAAAATGGACAGGGGATAGACGTCGGTTAGTAGTCATAGATGATCTAATGTATGAGACAGATGACAGAGTGACTAAATTATTTACTAAAGGCAGTCATCATCGCAACCTCAGTGTTATGTATATAGTACAGAATCTATTTGGTAAGAATAAAGAACAAAGAACTATCAGTCTGAATTCGCACTACCTAGTGGTGTTTAAGAATCCCCGAGACGGGTCTCAGATTACCAATCTGGCCAAACAGATGTACCCAGGACGTGTGTCATATGTCCAAGAGAGTTTTAAAGACGCGACATCGGCTCCACACGGGTATTTGTTATTTGACCTGCGACAGGAAACACCGGATCAGCTCCGCTTACGAAGTCATATATTTCCCGATCAGCACCAAGTCGTCTACGTCCCCAAATAACATGTCTAACCGACTTAAACGTAACGAGGGTATGTTACGTTTATTGGGTCAGACCAACCCAGCCACTGTGAAGGCAGTAATGAAATCAGCTTCCCCGGATCTCGGCCAATCAATTTGCGAATGCTGTCACTACGTTTTAAAAGGTAATGTTCCCCTGACACCAGCTCAGAAGAAGCGTCTGCAACGGCACAAAGACAGTCTGAGAGCACTCACTCATAAGAAATTATCGCTCAAGAAAAGGAAAGAGATTCTACAACAATGTGGTTTCATAGGCGCCTTACTAGGCCCCATACTAAATGTGTTGAAAAGCGTCGTGGGTTTGTAATGGCCAAGAAGATGATCTTGATCGATCCCCGGTTGCTAGAAAAACCCTATGTACCACCCGACACACTAAATGATAGTCTACAGGATTTGGATCGTCAGATGCAGCAAGTCCTGGAAACAGAAGATCTACCACCTCGTGACAAGGCCAGAGCGTATCAGCAAACATTACAGAGGTATCTGAATCGACTCGAACAGTACAGACACAAGCCTCTAGGACTAGTAGATATCAAGGAACAAAAAATTGAAGTCACCAGTGTACCGACACCAGTAGCCGAGACACCTCTTCAACCAACACCTATTCAACCGGCTCAAGTAGTCGAGCCCAAAACAGTCGAGACCACACCACATTACAAACTCAGGCGAAGCAAGAAGAAGACTAGGATACCTACCCCCAAGTGGCAAAAATGGCCGCCCAATTAAGAAAGTATTACTATGACCCTAAGAAACCGGGAGCCTATGGTGGAGCAGCCGCCTTAAAAAGAAATACTAACCTGAAGAAAATAGATAAATGGTTACGTCATCAGGATACCTACACGTTACATAAACCGATCCGTCGCCGCTTCCAGCGATGTCAGACCATAACAGGTGGTATAAATCACCAATTTCAAGCCGACTTGATAGATATGAGACTATTACAAAGATACAACGATGGGATGTCGTACCTAGTGACTTGTATCGATGTGTTTAGTAAATATGCTTGGGCCATCCCGATCCAGAAAAAAACAGGGAAAGCTCTGGTGGTGGCTATGAGTAAAATCTTTGGTGATAACCAACAGATACATTTTCAGAGCGATAAAGGTTCGGAATTCGTTAATCGGACCTTCTTAAAATTTATGAAGGATCGAGGTGTGCACTTCTTTACCATTGAAAAAAAAATGGCTGCAGATTCCATCAGAAATGAACTGGGTGTTTTGTGGGTGACTATTGTGTTGACATTATGGCGGCGGCATTATGCACAGTGCATCTGTGCGGGCTGATGTTTGTCGAGACTCAAGTCTTTTCCACTTTTCACATTGGGCGGTGGGGAGCGTTTTGTATGATATTCACTGGCACAGGAACGGAGCATAATGGGGACGACCCGTTGCTGTGAAGTTGGAACTGCGACTAACTAACTAACTAACTTCTTTACCACCGAGAATGAAGATGTGAAGGCAGCGATAGTGGAAAGATTCAATCGAACCCTGAAAGAAAATATGTGGCGTTATTTCACCAAGACCAATACACTGCGCTACGTCGACGTGATAGATAAATTGATCCAGAACTATAATGGTTCGTATCACAGAAGTATTTGCATGGCCCCTGTGCAAGTCAACTATAGTAATCAAGAAGAGGTGTGGAATAACTTGTATAAGCCGACATACGTATCGAAAAAAGTGTATTTTATACCTGGGGACCGAGTCAGACTGACTCAACCCAAACAACCTTTTAAAAAAGGGTATATGCCCTCGTGGACAGAAGAATTGTTTACCGTCAGTCGCATAAACCAGACCAGTCCAGTGACCTATGTGGTAAAAGACGATTCGGGACAGGAACTACAGGGCTCGTTCTACAGAGAAGAAATACAACTAGTTGGAGACAAGCAAGTGTATCGTTTCGAAACAATCTTACAAGAAAGACCCAGGAGAGGTGGTGGGAAAGAGTATTTAGTGAAGTGGTTTTGCTATCCCCATTCATTCAATAGTTGGATAGCTGACACGCAACTAGCTAGTTATGGAGACTAGTGGTGTGACTGAAGACAGTGTGGAAACTATTGTGGTGCACCCACAACCGACAGAGGGGGAAAGAACATCGATCTGGTCATTCTTTGGACAACGTGTACCGTGGCCAGAGATTGTATTTCTGTGTCAAATGGTGGTTATATATGCCGTAATTGCCGTGTCTTTGTTCAATCTGACTCAAGGCAGCGCAGACGCACCAGATGGCAAGCTGTGGGTAGCTCTAATGAGTAGTTGTTTGGGCTATATGCTACCTAATCCTAAATTAGAAAAACGATGAGTTTCTACGTGAGTTTACCGAGTAATGCTGGACCAAAGGTATTTCCCAACAACCAACCAGGTCACTTTTGTGTCAAGTTGCCAAAGACCTTTGATGTAACGACCCAATACGAAGTGGGCCTGGTCGAGATTCAGTTCCCCTAATGAGTATTTTAATGGGTTGCCTGGGGAAATTTGGTTCCAATACTTTCCACCTAAAGGTAGTGGTATGGAACCTATAACCCTTGTATGTCCACCGGGTCCGTTCAGCAGCCCTGAAACATTCATCGAGGAATTGAATAAGTTGTGTGTAGAAACCCAACTAGACGAGAAAGTAAACATCAAATTCTTTCTAGGTGCATTTTGGAAAAAAGTCGGGATGAAAATATTTGAAAAGGGCGCCCAGGCTAAAGTTAGTGACAGATTGAAAAATATGTTGGGTTTTCCAAGCTCGACTCTATCAGACGATATTGTCTTATTATACGGTAATACAGAATTAGAGATGGATAGCGAAGTTAAAAATATCTATGTCTATTCCGATCTCGTAGCCGCGAGACCAGTTGGAGACGTCATGATTCCTTTACTAAGGACTGTTCATATATTGGACCGACTGTCACCTTCAGTGTTTCGTCTTTATGATAAGCCACATTATGTACCATTAAGTCGATTCTCCTTCGACACGGTGGAAATACTTTTAACTGACGATACGGGTAAAACACTCTCATTCAAGGATGGGACTTCAGTGCTAACTTTACATTTTCGAATCAGTAAACATTCAGACCTCGAATAGACTAAGATGAGTTTTTACGTGACACTGACGAGTAATGCATCGTTACAAATATTCCCCCAAAATAACGCCGGACATTTCTTTGTCAAGCTGCCACAAACTATTGAGCTCACCTCCCAGTACGAAGTTGGTTTGGTTGATATTCAGTTTCCCAACACCTATTTTAATATTTTGAAAGATGAGGTGTGGATAAAGTACTTTCCACCTCCAGACCTAGACGAACCACCGATGACGATTACGCTGACGCCTGGTCTGTACAAATCAACAGAAAAATTCATTGGTGAATTGAATAGATTGGTTTTCGAAGCTGAGAGATTTATCAATGAACGGCAATGGCTGCGTCTCGATGATGCCTTGCAAGAACATAACCGAATGATGTTCTCTTATAACGATATTTCGAATAAGGCTCGTTTCCAATTATATGAACAGTGGGCTGAAGTTAGACTTAGTGACAAGTTGGCAGAAATTTTACAATTTCCCTCGACACATGTCACCGAGACTGAACCCAGTCTGTCTGGTGTGGGTGAAGTAGATTTAGACCAGGGCACACAAAATGTCTTCGTCTATTCCGATATTGTCACCTCGCGGGTGGTTGGTGATGTGATGGTACCATTACTGAGGACACTCCCTGTTCTAGACAGATCCACCACCTCCGTATTTAGGATGTATGACAAGCCACATTACGTACCCCTCAGTCGATTTTCATTTGACACGATTGAACTTCTTATAACCGACGAGCAGGGGAAACCTATCCCATTTACAGGTGGAACTTCAGTAGTGACGTTACATTTTCTAACAACCAAACGGTTTGATCTGGGCTAACCATGGTTCGGCACGTACCAATCCAACACAACCCCAAACTATACGAGGACTATTTCTGCAATCAAGCTGGAAGTGGTCTCCCTGTTTTTGTGGGTGGTCGAAGTCAGCGAGATCATGGAATTGGTAGTTTCTTTAGTGGTCTTGGTCGCACAATTCTTCCTTGGTTGAAGACTGGTGGCAAAGCCCTATTGAGAGAAGGACTGGGGACGGGTTTGCAAGTGGCTCAAGATGCCTTAGCTGGTAGAAATGTTGGTGAGTCCTTCAAAGAACACGCCAGAGATGCTGGTCAACGACTACTCGAAGGCGCTGCTCAACACATCAGCCAATCAGGTAGTGGGGTGAGGAAACGAAAACGAGACGTCCCGCCAGGTCAGCCCAGTAAAAGAATAACACCAACAGTCAGAAAGCCGTCGACTCATAAGACACATCACCACCAAGCGGGACATTCGGATATTTTCTCATAATGGCGTTAATTCATCCCAAGTCGTGTGAGTGTCTGCATTCTGGTCTGGATCTGTTTAGTGTGCCTCCCACCCAGACAGCCATGGAAGAGGGACAGTTTGTGGAGATTCATCCATTGGCCACGTTAGCTTATGGGGCACCCATTGAATTCACCATTTCTGGTGTCGGTGAAGATTACATTGATTTGTTTAATACTTTTCTTCACGTGAGAGTCAAAGTTACACTGCCCAATGGCGACGACCTACCAAACACAGCCGAAGTCGGTCCTATAAATTATTATTTGCATAGTTTGTTTTCTCAAGTAGACGTGTCCCTGAACGACACTCTTATTTCACCGAGTGAAAATTCGTATCCGTACCGGGCCTACTTGGAAGCTCTTCTGAATTATGGTGAAGAGGCCAAAAAGAGTCATCTGACGTCAGCTCTATACTATCAAGATACTCCTTTGCACATGACAGACACAAAGGGTGATAACAATAAAGGTCTAGCCAAAAGAAGATCTTTAGCCAGCTATAGTGTGCCTCTGGATATGATGGGGCGCCTACATTCCGACATTTTCAATCAGGACAGGTACATGTTGAATGGCGTCGATATTAAAATCAAACTAACCCCATCAAAATTCGTCTTTAATTTGATTGCCACGGATGTAAACGGTGGGTACAAAAGTGTCATTACTTATGCCGCCCTCTTGTTGAGGAAAGCTAAGTTAAATCCAGCTATCTCTCTGGCCCATGAAAAAGCCTTATTGAGATCCAATGCCAAGTATCCTTTTAAAAGAGTGGTGGTAAAGATCTTTTCTATCCCTAAAGGTATGTTTTCCCACACACAAGATAACCTTTTCCTCAGCCAGACACCGACCCGGGTGGTGATCGGATTAGTGAATGCTTCGTGTTTTAATGGCGAGCTGAATACGAACCCCTTCATATTCAATCATTATCAGTTAAGCAATTTGAGTCTGATGGTAGATGGGCGTAGTGTCACAGGCAAACCCTTAACCATGAATTATACCACGAGTCAGTACATGCGAGCTTTCCATGGTACCAATTCGGCCCTCGGTCTGATCGGTAAGGATGTCGGGAATGGTATAAATTATGAAAGTTTTAGTCATGGCTTTAGGCAGTGCTACTCTACGGAAGATCAGACAACCTACCTCTCTCAAGAAATCGAGGATGCATTCCAAGAGACGAAGCTGGTGCTTGCTGCATGGACAGATCTGAAGAAAGCCTTTGACAAAGTCTGGAAAGAAGGTCTGATGAAGAAACTGAGAAACTGCAAAGTCAATGGAAGAATGTACAAATGGGTGAAAGCATACTTGCACAACAGAAGAGCCCGAGTACAGATAGACGGACTCAAGAGCAAGAAAGTACTACCTGTGTTCCCCAGGGCGGAGTCTCGTCCCCCACACTTTTTCTATTCTTCATCAACGATCTTGTTGCTAATCTACCGCATGGAATTAAAGCGGCAATGTATGCCGATGACCTGGTTCTGGCACAAATGAACATGCATCAGTGGCCACCAGATTGCTACAAAGAGCTGTAGATACATTTGTTGCATGGGCAAATAGATGGTGTGTCAGCATAAATCTCACTGATGTGAGGATTGTGTTTGTGTTGGAGGATGAGTTTGTGGGTAGGGGTATGTGTGTGGGGGTATGTGTGTGTGGGTGGGGGAATTGCGTGTGGTTGGGTGGGTGGGTGGAGAGATGTGTTGGTGGGTGGGGGAATATGTGTGTGCATGAGGGATGTTTCTGGGTGGAAATGAGTGGGTCGGTGGGGGTGTCAGTATGGGCGAGGGATGTGTGTGCGTGAGTGGGTATTGGTAGGTGGGGGTGAGGATGGGTGTGTGGGGATGTCTGTAGGGGGTGTGTGCCACATAACGGAACATGCGCCACCAAGTATAAAGAAGAGACCTTACTGGATTTTCCCAGACAGTCACAAAACTGGACGACAAATATGAGAAACCAAGGAAAGGAAAACAACGTCATTGGACGGCAACGGGGGACGCTGTGAATTCGTGGATTCGAAAGGATGTGTGTATAAAAGGTTCCGTGTGAAGGTGACACCTGGAAGCGGTAATTTCGTGATGAAGCAGCTGGGAGTCCGGAGAGGAATGTATTAAAGACAACACAACAGTAGAAAGACCGGGTGCGGATACCTAGACTTTTATTTAATCAGTTGAACTGAGGATTTGGATAATTAAGCCTCAAGGGCAGCGAGCTGGACTCGGAGCTCGTAAGTAGATGTTATTTAAGTGAGCGCCGATCCTGCGTATAGGGATCAGCTCACGTTTCTACAAGAGTTATATCCTTTGTCCTGCGGCGGAATAAAAGTACGTCTTTCGCTTGCTCGATTTGAGTCTGCCATATGTTCATGATCCTGTTGGTAAGATAGAACATGTTTTGTTGTTCTGATCTGTTCTTGACGAGTTCAATTTGAGTTGCTTTGAGTGTACGGTCCCGTTGGATTTAGAGGACAGGCACTTTAAGACAGTGTGGCTGATGTGTGTATGGGTTGGAGGTGGGTGTGGCTGATGTGTAAATGGATGGAAGAGGTGTGAGGGTTGAGGATGTGTGTGTGTGTGGGTCGGTGTTTGTTTGTGGGTGTGGGAATGTGTGGATAGGAAGTGTATGTGTGGATTGTGGAGGTGTGTGGGTGGGTGGGAGACGTGTGTTGGAGTATGGTAGAAGTGTGTGGGTGAAGAGATTTGTGCAGGTGGGGATGTGAGTGAGTGGGTGGGGAGGTGTGGGGTGTGTGGGTTTGTGGGGGATGTGTAGGTGGGTGCGGAGATGAGTGGGTTGGTGGGTGGAGGGATGTGAGTATGGATGGGGCGCGTGGGTGGGTGACGGATGTGTGGGAGGAGGATGTGTGTTTGGGTTGGTGTGTTTGCGTGGGTGTTGGTGGTTAGTGGTATGTGTGGGTGTTGGCCCGTGGGGGATATGTAGGTGTTGGTAGGTGGGGTGTGTGTGTGGGGGGATGTGTTTGTGTGGGAGATGTGTGTGTTCGTGGGGGATTGTGTGTCGGTGGGGGATATGTGTGATGTTGTTGGGGTGTGTGGTTGGTTGTGAAATGTGTGGGTGGGCGGAGAAATGTGTGTGTGTGGATGAAAAGATGTGTGAGTATGGGTGGTTGATGTGTGAGTGGGTGAGGGATATGTGTCTTATAGTGCGAGATGTGCGTGTGTGAGGGGTATGTGTATGTGGTTGGACGATGTGTTGGTGTGTGGAGCATGTGTGTGTGTGGGTGAGCTTGAGTGGATTGGAGTATGTGTGAATGGGTGGAAAGATGCGTGTGGGTGGGTGGGTGAGACATGTGTGTGTGTGTGGGTGCGAGATGTCTGGGTTGGTGGTGGGATCTGTGAGTGGGTGGAGGGACTAGTGGGGGATGTATGGTGAGTTGGGGATGTATGGCGGGTGGGGGATGTGTGGGTATGGGTGGGTGATGTATGAATAGGTGAGGGATGTGTGTGTGGGTTGGTGCGGGATGTGTGTGTGGGAGGGAGGATGTGTCACATAACATTAAAATATGCATTGTTTATGCTTACAACATTCATTTGACAATGTTTGTTCTTTTCTTATGTGAATGCATCATGCACTGTTGATGAACGAAAGATGAGTGATTGGAAGGGCCGAATGTAAGACGGGCCTACGCGCCCAATTTGTTACACTTTGAAAACAAAGATCAATTCATTTCAATTCAATTCAACTCTCCAAAACAAAAGGCAGGGATAATCCAGATAAATGGAACACCCCTAAGAGAAGATATAGAACCAACATACCTTGGAGTAACAATTGATGGCAGGCTGACATGGAGAAAGCACATCAACAAAGCAGTAGCAAAAGCCAGAAGAAAAATAGCCATCCCGAGAAAGCTAAGTGGTACCACATGGGGAGCCAGTGGGAAAATACTTAGCAAAGTTTATCAACAGAGCATACAACCACACCTGGAATACGGGTCAACAGCGTGGTGTTCGGCATCAAAACCCACACTACAAGAGCTGGACAAGGTGCAAAATCAAGCACTTAGATTCACCACAGGAGGGATTAAATCAACCCCTATAGTGGAAATGGAACAGATGGGGAGGACACAAGCACTGAGTGAGGGCAGAGATAACGCTAATACATGCAGAAAAAATCCTCAGCTTGCCAGGCCACCCTATGAAGAACAGATTTGAAAACCTAGCTATGGGGCGGTTGAAAAGAAGTAGTTTTATCCACCAGGCCAAACGACTCTGCAGAGAAACCACCGATCTGTCCACAGTTGATATTCCCCTAACAACTATACCAGAGCGAACTCCATGGAAAGATGGACATAGACTATCATTACAAATCTAGACAAAAGTGAATGGAATATTTGACAAGAAAGAACAGAACAGTGTGCAGCGCAGAACAGCCACTCTCAGCTTCCTTGATGAAGAATATCCACAGGATCTTTGGATCCGAGTCTACACAGATGGGTCAGCACAAAATGCTGTTCGAAATGGAGGAGCGGGAGTGTACATAGAATACCCAACTAATACTAGGGACACAGCCAGAGTACCGACAGGAAAGTACTGCCATAACTATGATGCTGAAATTGAGGCAATCAAGATAGCAACAGAGAAATTACTAAATACCAGCGATGGTACACAACATGTGGTGCTATTGACAGATGCAAAATCAGTACTCGAGGCGCTCCTGTCTGGGAAATTGCCAGTACTAACGACACTAGGACACTACTTTCCGAACTTAGCAGTCAGCAAAAGGTCACCATACAGTGAATACCATTCCACTGTGGAGTACCCGGAAACGACAAAGCTGATCTATTGGCTAAGGAAGGAGCCAAAGACGAACAGCTTGATGTGCCCGTTACATACCACCAAAAGAAAAGAATGATCAAATCAGTCAGAAAGCCACCAAAACCTGCTCAAGATGACTATCACGTTATGGACAGACCAGAACAAGTCATTATTCTGCGCTTCAAAACAGGACACAATAGATTACGCAACCACATGTATAAAAAATTCAAGATTGGTGAAACAGCCATGTGCACATGTGGATTGACGTCGCAGACAGCAGAACACATACTCCAAGACTGCCCAAAATATAACGTATCTAGGCAAACCTTCTGGCCAAGAGAGACGACAGTGGAAAATAAACTCTATGGACCGCTGTGTGAACTGAAAAAGACAGTTAAATTCATACAAGAGACAGTATTGCAGTTATAGACATATTTCAAGCGAACGAAAGAAGAAGAAGAAGAAATTATTTCCCCTACATGTAAATAAAAAACTCATACACAAATATAACCTGGTTTCAAACACTTACAGGATACGAAAATAAAAACATAGACAAAAAGAGAACAAAGATGAGTTAAGCTTGCAGAGAGGCATATCTCATCGGAGATCATAAACACTGAAGAGTTAAAGAGATTGTTAGTGTTTGTGACGGGATGGCCCTGGCAGCATCAGAATCACACAAGTTCGAAAGGAATTAATGAGCCCACAAGAATTTTTCTATCATTCTCTAAAAGAATAAACGTCCACTAGAAAAGGATAAAAACGCAAGAGAAAAATACAGTCACTTAGAGCCCGCAATATCGTTTTTACTACTTTGGTAGATCAAAGCAACGTCTGGTCTCTACATCTAAGAGATTTTCCCTTTGATGTTCTGATCAACCAGACATCGCGGAGCCAGTCAGTGGAGATTAACGTGTTAGTTTACAATCCTGCGGTTGGAATAGGGACAGACACCTAACACCTTACGTTTAACAGGACCTAACGTGTGAACCAACCACGGCAGAATGGGAGATAAGAGGGTCAGCCAGACCCGTCTGAAATAACACATGCGTCTGAAATAACACACGCGGTAAAGTCCAGACTTTGCGGAGACAGAAAACGTTTGTAGTTGCCGCAACAAGCGAATTCAGCGGACAGACGTGTGATCCTAAACAGCAATATAAGGCAGGCCTTACACCTCATCGCAATCCAGGAGATAAAGCTTGTTAATTCCCGGGAAAGCGAGGAGGCAACAGCAGATTGGAATGTAGGTATGACGCAATGACCTTTGCATTGGCCGAAGCATTGTTTCAGACACCTGGCGGAACATGAGTCAATTTAATTGACAGGTGAAACTACATTCTATGAGGAAGGATAGGAGGGGTTAAAAAGAATCATGGACTTAAGACGTCTCGGTAACCTATCCAACGTGGAAAATAAGTAGAGTTAATAAATATGGGACATACTAATTAGCCCGCGTGGAAACAGGGAGCAGGAAGGAATAGAATAAAACTATGGGCATGGCCAGCAAGACTTCAGATGCATTCACAATAGCGTACCAGGGAAGCTGGAATGTTAATTTCTGGTGAGAGATTATCCTCTCGTTTTGATACTTCAATGCACAAAGTTGTATGACATAATTTCCTAGCTAAACTCAGGTAATACCATATATTATTTGACCCGTTTGTCTGCTGTCATCTGCTGTCTTAGAGCCGGCTGTTTAAATTTCTTTTTCGCATTTCTTCTCTTGCAAACTTCACGCATGTGGATTTTCTTTGTACTTAATGTTCCAGTTCTAACTTTACGATTTCACTGAGAACTTTATCTTCTTCTTTCATTCGCTACTTGGTTGTCTGATTAGTTGTATGTGATAATTTGGAGAAATCCATTATCCAAGCTACATGAGCGTGTGGCTTATTCATGTACAGGAGATACATTTAGATTCTTCATGTATGATTGTCATGAAATGCAGCCTTTACTTCCAAGAACAAATTTCGGTTCACTTTTGATGAACCATGTGGAGACATTACAGAACCAGAAATGAAATTCTCTATCATAAAGAATGCTGGGGAAAGGAGAAACAGACCCAGAATTGATAATAACACCACACAGTCATGCAGTGTTAAACGGACCGCGACTGTGAGTGGAAAGTAAAACTGCCCAGGACTGACACAAGCAACCTGGAGCTATAAACATGCCAAGTCCAGCCATTCACACAGACTCAGAGAGTGTGAACCAGACTTTGTAAAACTGATCCAAAACTTGACTGGAGGCTAGTAATTACTTGTGGAAAGGTAGAGAGGTGGTGTTAGAAGGATAATAAACCATTCAGACTGCATCCAGAAATTAGGTGTTGGGTGTCTGACCGAGGCAATTAACTGTGAAGTGTCAGACTGGCCACACAGAGTAAACGTTGGCTATTAAAACCTAATCAGGAATGCAAGGGGGAAATAAGTCAGTCTGCATGGGAAAAGAGGTGTGAACTGGCCCAACACTTGCATAGAATTAATTACCTGTAGGAGGTCAGCATGTTTCTGTCATACCAGACAGAAAGGTGCCAAAGAGATAATAGTGTCTCAGACACTGTCTGCTGGACTCAACTTAAATAAGGCTCCCTAGACTTGTTTCAGGTTAGATACGAAAATAAGTTTGAACAGGTAGGAACTATCTCAATGTTCTGTAGTCTTATGTCTGCTAGATTTCACTAGGAAAGTTATTTCTTAGTAACTAGTCAAGTCTTTTAGATGTATGTACTGATTTTCAGTCTATATCTGACCTAGGTTATCTCAAGAAATATCATTGTCTGTGTATACTTTTATGTGTCTTGGTAGAGGCTTGTCATTTCTTTGTACACTATTCTAGTTGCCTGTTGGTGTGTGCATTTGTTGTACAGAATATAGTCAACTGACTATTTCTTTAATTCTTACCACAGCAGTAACTAAGTGGTGACGAAACCGGGCAGATCAGCAGTATGGCTGGCCTGTGTGGTCACTTCAATTAGACTTGTTGTATATCTCATTTTGTAGGTATACAATATTATTACTCATTAATAATGCCTTATGCTATTATGTTGAGTATCAATATATGTCCATCTTGAAGTAATATACTGTATGTATATCGGAGGTTGATATAGTTGAATTGTCATATGCACCATTTTTGTTATAATTTGGACATGCACTTGACAAACATTTATTTAGTCTGTAACGTATATGGAAACTATGTTTCCCAGTTTGTTGTAGACAAGGATATTACTTACTTTTTTTTGCATTATACAATGTAGGTAAGAATAGCCTTATATGCCATTTTATATTCGCATATCTTAGGTTTATTTGATGTGATTTGTTATATGGTAACTCACTAAGAATAAATTGGTGTTATGCTATTGTGCGCGCATTGACACCTCGCCTATTGGTCACATTTGTAGCAGAGGTGTAATGGTACAGACATTACCCACAACTGGTATAGGGTATATGGTGCTTAGCCCTTTCAGGAACCTTGGACGGAGCGGCTGTACGACACAAAATTTCTGTATTAGCGACATGGACATGGGGCGGCCGAAATGTAATCATTACAGGCGTGTGAGACAATTGAAAAGCCCGTCCCAGACGAAGACCGTAGGACAGAGATATGGAGGAAGAAGGAGGATGGTGAACGCAGTAGAGCTGGAAGATAAACTTGGCCAGACTGGTCATTGTAGATTTGGGTGCTAGGATATGTTTTACTTAGGATTGCACTGATGTAGAACTAGATATAACACATTCTTGACTTTCTTTCAAGCTCTCACAAGGAGCACCTATGTTATAGATTTCAAGAACGAGTGACGACTAGGTAGAGCCAGGACTGACAGGCGTCAGAATACCGGCAAGCTGTTTTTTGTGTCTACTGGAGAGTGGGGATCTGGACCACAGATCCAGATAGTTCAAGTAACATAAGTTATGTAATGTTTGTCATCAATATCAATAGTTATATGACTTCATCATCATCATCATCATCATCATCATCATCTTGAAATCAGATGTCTAATATGATTAGTAAATAAATGTTGTAGTATTGTAACTCATAGTTCTGTCATTATATTTTTTTCCAATTGTGCATACGTGTTGTGTGTGTACATTGGTGGGGGTTCACTTAGACACCAAGGAAGGGAGCAGTCAGAGAGAAAAACCTGTACTGGGATAGTTGTCTTTACACTTTAATTCAGACTTAAAAATCTATCCTAGCTAACCTTCTCTTCCCCATTCCTTGGCGAATATTCAGCATAGTTCATTTCAATTTTGTAACGAGCCACTTGGAGCTGTACGTTGGATATTCATGGGCTTAATCTGTAGTTCAGCCATATAGATTTTGTCCCTAGTCAGTTTCTGACTATTTGGGGTTGCTCGCCAGTGAATAATACTTTCATCTAGCCGCTGGGGCACCCCGACTTCTGACAATGATGTTAAACATTGGGGAGACTGACTACTTAGGAGAAATTCCTGAAAGCTACCAGTCCCTTGATAGCATCCAAACTAAGGTTGATTATTTGGACCAACAATCTTAATGCCTACCAAGATTGGGGTGAACCCACTTGGGAGAAATATCACTGCATGAGGACAGACATGACTTAGGACATTCAATATTCCAGACAGATTCAGGGAAGGCATTTTAATGTTCGACAGGGACTGTGCGACCAGTCCTTCCGACAAGACAGTATGAATGAATTAGAAAGGGAGAGAGTAAGTGAGGTGAACTTATATGGGAAACACTTCATTACATAAATGTATGTGAATATGTATGTTTTGAGCTATAGATGTTCTAAATGATTTTATGAATATATACATATATATATTTATTTGTTTAGAACTGATATATTTTTATGTAACAAGCCATCATATATCATCATACCATCATATATTATGACTTGAATGTAAGTTTATATGAATGTATAGACATATGTGTTTGAGATGTCTAGACGTAGATACTACCTATCACCGTTCGTTTCATCCCAGATCTCTTGGGAGCAATGGACAGTCAACAACTCATATCAGGGTGTGACTTAGCCTACTGAAGGGACCAATTTGGACTCCTTCAGTCTGACAGTGAACTGCGTCTCACCGGGGGAAGCATGACCTATGTACCCTCTTAAGTTACGTATACCATATTATAATCATCATCATCATATTATCATCAAGAACATAATAATAAACACAGTTGTTGTATTTTAAACTCAGTTTGTCCGTATAAATTCTAAATGTCTATAAATGTTTGTGTAGCTTAAATAAGTACACACATTATTATATCATTTAGTGGGGGTTCAAACACATATTGTCCAGAAGTAGGAATTTATGTCAGGGAGGTACCTTGCCTATGCAGTCATAAGTAACCCGATTAATCTGCATATCTTAACTACTCCTTTCTCACTTTTAGTGATACCAAGAACAGCCAAATCTATATATTATATCTTCAGCAAGCCACTTCTTGGCTGTTTTCTTGAGTATCAGGGTCGGTGTCTTAAATCAGCATAACAGACATTTGTTCCACGTTTTCTCTCTGGGATCTGGTGTGGTAATTAGTCCTTTCTGGCAGAGTTAAGGGATTTCAAACTGCATCAAGAACTATACACCAGTAGAAGAAAATGATTTTGGCTGAGTGGTTGCCCACCCTGGAGCTACTCCAAGCCAATTGATGACATATTTGTCTGCTCGTCCGCGATAGAATCCGGGAGTAAACCCTAGAACATTGGTTCGCTCGAAAGAACGAACCTATTTCAAATCTGTTAGTCTGGTATTATTCTGGTTTTGCCCAGGGATAGAACCTATGTCCCGGGAAGGTTAACCCGGTCAACAAATGCCCGCAGAAGTCGGATGTGTCGGCCTAACGGCGCAAGAACGCAGCTCTGCTGTAAACAGGCACAACGCAATCACGTCCGAAAAAAAACTCCGGATGAACGAAGAAGAAGAAGAAGAAGAACCTATGTCATTCTCACTTACATTCTTAGCAGCATTAGTTAGTTATCACCGTTATGTAACTCTGTATTTATTGCAATCCCAAAGAAATCAGGTACCTTGGAATGTGATCAACATAGAACAATTAGTATAATGAGTCACATCACAAAGATTTTGCTAAGAATTATCATGCAAAGAGTGAGGAAGAAGATACAAATAGGGGAAGAACAATGTGGGTTTGTAGAAGGAAAGGGTACATACAGTAAATGCTGTGTATATGCTGCGAACAGTTATTGAACGTGCTATAGAAGTAAACAAGGATATACATCTTTGCTTTATTGACTATACAAAGGCTTTTGATAGAGTTAGATATGTCAACATGGTGGATATGCTTGCAGATCTACAAATTGATGGGAAAGACATTAGACTTATAAAAAACATATAATGGAAACAAAAAGCTGCAATAAGGATTGATAATGAAGTGGGACAGTATCAGCCAATTAAAAGAGGTCTTAGGCAGGGATGTGTGATGTCTCCAGATCGTTTTTCCCTATACAGTGAAAATATTTTCAGAAATGTAGAGGATATAAATGGAATCAGCATTGGAAGACGAAACATCAATAACATTAGATATGCAGATGATACAGTATTAATTGCAGACAATGCGCAGGACCTGCAACAATTAGTAGATGCGGTTGTTGTACACAGTGAGCAACTGGTGTTAGAATTAAATTGTAAAAAGACTCAGGTTATGGTCGTCACTAGGAAGGAAGAAGTGCCACAATGTAATATACATGTAAATGGAAATATTCTTCGACAAGCGAATCGGTACAATTATCTTGGAACAGTCATAACATCTGATGGGAGATGC
Source organism: Cepaea hortensis (assembly GCA_963921405.1). NCBI lineage: Eukaryota > Metazoa > Mollusca > Gastropoda > Stylommatophora > Helicidae > Cepaea > Cepaea hortensis. Next base: position 41,673,352 of record OY992876.1, read on the forward strand.
CTTGAAGAGATTAGAACAAGAATCGCCATGGCGAAAGTAGCCTTTAGCAAGATGAAAAACATTCTGACCAATAAAAAGATGTCAATTGAAACGAGAAAAAGAGTGTTGAGGGGATACATAGAGCCTGTTCTTTTGTATGGATGTGAAACTTGGACAATGGGCAGTCAAGCTGAAAAACATCTGATGGCTGCAGAAATTTGGTTTCTGAGGAAAATGCAAAGAATACCATGGACAGACAGAAAAACCAATGACCAAGTACTACAGGAGACAAATGAACATCGTAAACTGATTAGAGAAATTAGACGTAGACAGTCAAACATTTTTGGACATGTTATGAGAAGAAATGGATTGGAGAACTTAGTGACAACTGGCAAGATCGAGGGGAACAGACCAAGAGGCAGACCGAGAGGAAAATAACTGGATGGCTTGGCCACATGGCATGGAAGAGACAGGAACACTGAGCTGATCCACGACACTGGTGATCGAGTGAAACGGCGAGTCATGACCGCCCACGCTTTCCGGCATGGCACATGATTGATTGCGTATGTATATGTGTGTATGTATGTGTGTGTGTGAGTGCTCGTGTATGTATGTGTATATGTTTGTGTGTGTAAGTGTGCATTCATGCAGTGTATGCGAAGGAGTGTGTATTCGTGTGTTATGTGAGTACGTTTGCGTAAGTATGTGTATGCGGGTGTGGACTGTGTAGGTGTGTGTATTTGTGTGGGTATATGAGGGTATTTGCGTGTGTATGTTTTGTATGTGTGTGTGTACGTGTGTGTGCGAGAGAGAGAGAGAGAGAGAGAGAGAGAGAGAGAGAGAGAGAGAGAGAGAGAGAGAGAGAGAGAGTTGAGCGGCGCATGCATGTCATCTAACATGCTATTCCATATTTTTTGTGTGTTCTCATTTTCCTATTAACATTTTGAATGCCAACTCATTTTAACATGTATAAAATGAACACATGTAAATTACTGTAGAGTGAGTGAGAGAGTTAGTGAGTGTGAGTGAAAGAGAGAGTGAATGAGTGTGAGAGTGTGTGTATGTCTAGAGAGAGAGAGTGTGTGTGTGAGAGAGAGAGCGAGAGCGAGAGAGAGAGAGAGAGAGAGAGAGAGATAGAGAGAGAGAGAGAGATGAGCGCACGCATGTCATGTAACATGCTATTCCATATTTTTTATGTATTCTCATCTTTCATATTACGAGGTATCATTTTGTATGCCACTTGATTTTATCATGTATACTATAATCGAATGCACACTACTGTAGAGTGAGTGAAAGAGTTAGTGAGTGTGAGTGAGTAAGGGAGTGTGAGTGTGTGTGTGTCTGTTTGTTCATAATAGTAGGTTTGGGGATGGTGGGGGATGTGTGTGTGTGGGTGGATTCATGGAGTGTGTGGGTGGGCTCTGGATGTGTGGGTGGGTGCTGGGTTTGTGTATGCTGGTGCGGGGTTTGTGTGTTGTACTTGCGGGATGTATGGGTTGGCAGGGAGATGTGTGTGAGGGTGGGGGATGTGTGTTTGGCTAGGCGGTTGTGGGTGAGTGGGTGGAGGAGAATATGTGGGTGGATGATTGTTGGTGGATTATGGGATGGGTGGGGGATATATGTGGGTGGGGAGATGTGGGTGTGGGGGATGTGTGGTGGATGGGAGATGTGCGCAGGTGGGGTGGTTGTGGGTGTGGGGATATGTGTGTGGGTGAGGGGTGGGTGTGGGATGTTTGGGTGGATGGGTGGGGAGTGTGTGTGGGTGGGTGTGTGGGTGAGGGATGTATGGGTGAATGTGTGTGTGGGGGTGTGGGGGATGTGTGTTGGTTGGGGTATGGGTGTGTGATGGGTGTGAGTGATGGATGTGGGGATGTGTGTGAGAGGGAGGTGTATCTGGGTGGGGGGGTGTGGTTGGATGGAAGATGTATGTGTGGGTGGTGAGGGTGATTGTAGATGGAGGATGTGTGGGTGGATAGAAGATGTGCGGGAGATGTGTGTGTGTGTGTGTGTGTGTGTGAGTGAGGGATGTGTCTTGGGGATGTGTGTGGGTGTGGTGTGGTGTGGGAGGGAAGATGGGTGTGGATAAATGATGTGTGTATGGGGGGGGGGTGTGCGGGCGGGTGTTGATGTGTGTGAGGGTGAGGGATGTATGTTTGGATGGGTGGTTGGGGCGTGTGAGTGTGGGTGGGTAGATGGGAGATGTATGTGTTGATGAGTGGGTGAGGAATGTGTGGGTGTTAGTTGTTGGGGGATAAGTAAGTGTGTGGAGGGATGTGTGAGGGGATCAGTGTATGGGTGGGGGATGTGTGTGTGTGTGTGTGGGTTGGTGGGTTGGGTGTGCGTGGATAGGAGGTGTGTGTTTGTGAATACGGGATGTGTTGGTAGGTGGGGATGTGAGTGAGGGATGTTTGTATTGTTGGGGAGATGTGTATGTGGTTATGGGATGTGTGGTTAAGGGATGTTTGGTTGCGGGCTGAGTGGGTGGAGGATGTGTGGATGGGTAGAGGATATGTGGGTGGGTGAGTGTGTGTAGGTTAGGAGATGGTGGGGGATGTTTGTATGCGTGGGCTCAGGATCTGTGAGTGGGTTGGGGGAGATGTGAGATTATGTGGGTGGGTGCGGAATTTGTGTTTGGGTAGGTGCGGGATATGTGAGATGGCGGGGAGATGTGTGTGTGTGCGTGGGGGATGTGTGGTTTGAGGGATGTGTGTTTGGCTGGGTGGTTGGATGTGTGTGGGTTTAGGAGGATATGTGGGTGTGGGATTGTTGGTGGGTAATGGGACGGGCGGAGGATATGTGAGTGGGTGGGGAGATGTGTATGGGTGGAGTCTGTGTGGGGTGGGAAATGTGTGTATGTTTGGGGTGTAGGTGGATTGGATGTGTGGTTGGTTGGAGAGTGTGTGGGTGGGGAGATGTGTAGGTGTGGGAGATGTGGTGGATTTGTGGGGGTATGTATATATGCCTGGGGGTGTGTGTGTGGTTGCGTGGGGAATGTGTGGGTGAATGGGGGATGTGTTGGTGGGTGGTGGACGTGTCTCATAACGTGGTAATATTCATTGTTTATGTTTACAAAATTTATTTGACAATGTTTTTCCTATGCACTATTGATGAACGAAAGATGAGTGGGTTCCAAATGTTGCTGTATGTAGCCGAGGCGCGGTGTTGGGGTGAGCGCCCAACATTGCTCAAATACCTCAATGGCTCGTGAATACATAACCTATGCAGCAAAAGTCCAACTCCTGGCCTTCACGTGGCGGGCCTGTTTAAACTAACAGGAGAAGGGGCGACGGCGAGTCTCTGGCGCCGGAAAATAACCAGTATGCTCTAGATGTGTATGCACGGACATGCATGCGCAGACAGGCGTGTGCGCGCGTACACATCTACACTCGAGTGAGACCACAGTCTGCTCTAGCAAAGAAAGGTGCTGAAGACGGAGGCAACCAGCCAAGAGGCGCACCACAGAAATCAGGATGCCACGCAATCACGCAAAATGGAATATGTCGACTACTGCTAATCGTTATGGTGCTCGCCCTGCTTTGGACCCCCAGGCAGGTGCAGTGCCGGGCCCTATGTCTCGAAAGGGTCCAACCCCAACTACTGGAGGTCCTTCTCAGATGTCCTGTGGAGCCAGGGGACATGAGAATAGGACGACTGGCCATACTAAACTAAGACTTAAAATAATGCACTGGAATGCGGAGGGAGTCAGCAACAAAAAAGTTGAATTAGAAAACATCCTGGACAAAGAGAAAGTAAGCATATGTTGCTTGCAAGAAACTCACCTCAATGAAAATATAGCCTTCAAAATCAGAGGCTACCAGTGTTACCGATCTGACCGAAAGAACAGGCGAAAAGGTGGGATACTGACCCTTGTAAGAAATAACATCATGGCTTCCCAAATCAAAGTCTACATGGAAGGGGCTGAGTATCAGACACTTAAACTTAAGACAGGTAATACAGATCTACATCTGATCAATTACTACTGTCCAAGTGACCGCCCACAGGCACTGGACACTCTACCACTAAAAGAAAAAATGATTGTGTGTGGCGATTTCAACAGCCACTCGCAGAGCTGGGGCTATGATCACATGGACCAGAGAGGAGAGAGACTGGAAGACTGGCAAGATGAGAATAGATTCATGTTGATTAACAAGCCGTCCGACCCACATACTTTCTACTCGAGATCATGGCACTCTTCAACTACACCTGACCTGGCTTTTCATTCACCAGACCTGGAGTGGAACATTACACGAACTGTTGGGAAACAACTTGGTGGCAGTGACCATCGGCCAGTCTTTCTAACCGTAGAAAATGAGCTTGTAAGTGAAAGCAGCACCCTCTCGAGGTGGAACTACAAGAAAGCAGACTGGGCAATGTACAAGCATCGCACCAGCATACTGGTTAGAAACCTGAACACTGAGAAAGACATAAATAAAGCAGTTGAAGAGTTTGGGAAATGCATACTACAGGCAGCGCGAGAAACAGTACCAAGAGGAGCCCGTAAACAATATAAACCCTACTGGAGTAGTGAACTGGAACAGTTGCATAATGATGTTGAAGTGTGTAGAAAGCAAGCAGAGGCCACACCCAGCCAAGAGCACCACAATAAATTCCAGCATGCAAAAGCCAAATTTCAAAGGGCCAAGCTGCAGGCTAGACGGAAAAGCTGGCAGGAGAAAACGGAGTCTCTGAACTTTGAAAGAGACACAAGGAAATTGTGGAAGCTAATAAAACAGCTTAATGACGAGGGCACAGGGAGAAACTCAAAAATTGCACTACATAAAGATGGAAAAATCTTAACAAGAAAGCAAGCAGCTGACCATTTTGCGGACTCGTTCGCACAAGATAGCAATATCAAAATTAGTCCAGAGAATCAACAAGAGATTCGAGAGAAACGACAACATACAGGACAGAAGGAAATAGTACATGAGGTTCTGGAGGCACCCATCACAATCAGCGAACTGGAGCTAGCCATATCAAAACTGAAAATGAGAAAGTCACCAGGAGCTGATGGTATCTCCAATGAAATGATCAGGAACCTAGGAACAGAGGCCAAAACAAAGCTGTTGCAGATCTTCAATAACAGCTGGACCTTAGGCAGTGTTCCACAAGCCTGGAGAGAAGCAATCATGATACCCCTCCTAAAATCAGGGAAAGATGGTTCCATTGCCTCTAGCTACAGACCAATTAGCCTCACCAGCTGTCTCTGCAAAACACTGGAGCGCATCATCAATCACAGACTGCAGTGGTACATTGAAAGTAAAAACATCCTTGTGCCACAGCAGGCTGGCTTTAGGCAGTGCTACTCTACGGAAGATCAGACAACCTACCTCTCTCAAGAAATTGAGGATGCATTCCAAGAGAAGAAGCTGGTGCTTGCGGCATGGATAGATCTGAAGAAAGCCTTTGACAAAGTCTGGAAAGAAGGTCTGATGAAGAAACTGAGAAACTGCAAAGTCAATGGAAGAATGTACAAATGGGTGAAAGCATACTTGCACAACAGAAGAGCCCGAGTACAGATAGACGGACTCAAGAGCAAGAAAGTACTACTGCGTCACGGTGTCCCCCAGGGCGGAGTCTTGTCCCCCACACTTTTTCTAATCTTCATCAATGATCTTGTTGCTCACCTACCGCATGGAATTAAAGCGGCAATGTACGCCGATGACCTGGTTCTATGGAGCACAAATGAATATGCATCAGTGGCCACCAGATTGCTACAAAGAGCTGTAGATACATTTGCTGCATGGGCAAATAGATGGTGTGTCAGCATAAACACTGACAAGTGCAGCACCACCCTATTTACCCTCTCTCCAAAACAAAAGGCAGGGATCATCCAGATAAATGGAACACCCCTAAGAGAAGATAAAGAACCAACATACCTTGGAGTAACATTTGATGGCAAGCTGACATGGAGAAAGCACATCAACAAAGCAGTAGCAAAAGCCAGAAGGAAAATAGCCATCCTGAGAAAGCTAAGTGGAACCACATGGGGAGCCAGTACGAAAATACTTAGCAAAGTTTACCAACAGAGCATACGACCACACCTGGAATATGGGTCAACTGCGTGGTGTTCAGCATCAAATACCACACTACAAGAGCTGGACAAGGTGCAAAATCAAGCACTTAGAGTCACCACAGGAGGGATGAGATCAACCCCTATAGTGGAAATGGAGAAGATGGGGAGGACACAGGCACTGAGTGAGCGCAGAGATACGAAAACGCTAATACAAGCAGAAAAGTTCCTCAGCTTGCCAGGCCACCCTATGAAGAACAGATTTGAAAACCTAGCTATGGGGCGGTTGAAAAGAAGTAGTTTTATCCACCAGGCCAAACGACTCTGCAGAGAAACCACTGATCTGCCCACAGTTGGTATCCCCCTAACAACTATTCCAGAGCGAACTCCATGGAAAGATGAGCATAGACTATCATTACAAATCCAGACAAAAGTGAGAGGAATATTTGACAAGGAAGAACAGAACAGTGTGCAGCGCAGAACAGCCACTCTCAGCTTCCTTGATGAAGAATACCCACAGGACCTCTGGATCCGAGTCTACACAGATGGGTCAGCACAAAATGCTGTTCGAAATGGAGGAGCGGGAGTGTACATAGAATACCCAAATAATACTAGGGACACAGCCAGAGTACCGACAGGAAAGTACTGCCATAACTATGATGCCGAAATTGAGGCAATCAAGATAGCAACAGAGAAATTACTAAATAACAGCAATGGTACACAACCTGTGGTGCTACTAACAGATGCAAAATCAGTACTCGAGGCGCTCCTCTCTGGGAAATTGCCAGTACTAAGGACACTACTTTCTGAACTTAGCAGTCAGCATAAAGTCACCATACAGTGGATACCATCCCACTGTGGAGTACCCGGAAACGACAGAGCTGATCAATTGGCTAAGGAAGGAGCCAAAGAGGAACAGCCTGATGTGCCCGTTACATACCACCAAAAGAAAAGAATGATCAAATCAGTCAGAAAGCCACCAAAACCTGCTCAAGATGACTACCACATTATGGACAGACCAGAACAAGTCATTATTCTGCGCCTCAGAACAGGACACAATAGATTACGCAACCACATGTATACAAAATTCAAGATTGGTGAAACAGCCATGTGCACATGTGGATTGGCGTCGCAGACAGCAGAGCACATACTCCAAGACTGCCCAAAATATAACATATCTAGGCAAACCTTCTGGCCTAGAGAGACGACGGTGGAAGATAAACTCTATGGACCACTGTGTGAACTGAAAAAAAACAGTTCAATTCATGCAAGAGACGACATTGCAGATATAGACATATTTCAAGCGAACGAAAGAAGAAGAAGAAGAAGAAAGATGAGTGATTGTGCCATGAGATGGATACGAGAAATAGAGCAAACGTAGAAACTAGATAGATGTCGCTAAGACACACAGTTGAAAAATCAAGCGAACACCGGCATGAGTGGGCGGAGTTAATGTGGTCACATGTTTGCGCCCAGACAAAAACCGGAAAACATGTGTTAGGGAGACGGCGCTGAGACGTGGAAGAGGAAGGTCGATTGAAAGCGATTGAAAGCGTTTAAGAGCGATGGAAAGTGATTGAAATCATCTTAGACGTAGCCCAAAGTTAAAGAATGTTCCTGTTGTGCAAGTTGGTGATCATAAAGCAACACATTGAAGCTGACACCTGACGATGGGGCCGTAAACGCCGACAAGTTATGTCCCAGAGTTGACCGGTTTTTGCCTTATGCAGAAATGCGTGACTGCTGGGCTTCTGGTTGACTGCCATTTCCATCGACGATGAACTGTATTTCGTGGACTGTGTGGGTGAACATCTAGGAAACATCCAGATGGGAAAATGACTGCAGATTCCAGCAGAAATGAACTGAGTGTTTTGTGGGGGACTATTGTGTTGACATTCTGGCGGAGCATTATGCACAGTGTATCTGTGCGGGCTGTTGTTTGTCGAGACTCCTGTCTTTTCCACTTTTCATATTGGGCAGTGGGGAGCGTTTTGTATGATATTCACTGGCTCAGGAACGGAGCATAATGGGGACGACCCGTTGCTGTGAAGTTGGAACTGTGACTAACTAACTAATTAACGCCGACAAGTGGTGGCGAGACAGCTGACACAATTTTGATAACACCTCGACCAGAATGGCGGGCAGAGACACGCCGTGACAAAGACGTGTTGGTTACAAGTGATTGCGTGAGTAGGAATAGAATTGTTAAGTAAGTTAACAAGTGCATTATACATCAGTAAGATCTATACGATGCATCAACCAAAGTTCCTTCATGACGATTAGATTTACCATGCACTGTGTTTTTGTAAGCAGTGGGTGTGCGGGTCATACGCAGAACGCGGAACAGCAGGAAGCCGGCGGTGTATGACAGCCACGTGTGATACTGTTCTACAATAAAAGTGACTGTGTTGTCTGTGTTGTTAAAGAGAAAATGATTGCAGATAAAGCACACACAGAGCGTGAGAGACGTAAGATGGTGCACAATGGTGGAAATGACCATGTTTTCACATGCATCTACTGTGGGCAAACATTTGCAGCAAGAATTGGCCTTACCAGCCACACTCGCCACCGCCATGGGTCGTAGTTATTAAGCCTTTTTGAAGCACAATGTACCAAACTATTGTCTGTCAAGGCGGAAAGGTGCCAATGCAATGTTGTCTAAGGACGCAAAAGACTTGTGTGTTGTGTGCATAACAGATCTGTGAATCGTAAAGTGTTTGTACGAGCCATTATAAATATTTCACTCTGGACAAATCCCAAGATGTCGGACATGTGGCATTGAATCCGGCACTTGGCAGATTGGAAGGGCCGAATGTAAGATGGGCCTGCATGTCCAATTTTTTTTTTTTTTTTTTTTTTTTTTTTTTTATCGCGTTTCCATCCTGTTTCAGGATATTGCGGTCAACACCAGCATCTTTCAGCTGTATGTTGATTCCTAGGCTAGATTACGCTCATCAGCACGCCACGACTTTCTGAGCGACCGGCTCCATACTCTCATAAGTCACCTTTGCGATTCGAACCACTGCTAACTCTCGTCGCGTCACGTGACGAGAGCATTCGGAGTTAGCGGAGAAAGCTGCTAACCCCTCGGCCACGGAGCCGGTTATGTCCAATTTGTTACCCTTTGAAAATAAAATCCGGTCGCCCGTTCTCTCTCTCTCTCTCTCTCTCTCTCTCTCTCTCTCTCTCTCTCTCTCTCTCTCTCTCTATCTCTCTCTCTCTCTCTTTCTCTCACACTCTCTCTCTCATATATATATACATATATAATTCCATCACATGTAGTACAACTCATAAAAGTGCTCTATCTAGACCAGCAAGTCGCGGTTAGAATAGATGGCGAGACATCAGATTCATTTGACATCAAGCAAGGAGTCCGTCAGGACTGCGTGCTGTCACCCTAGTTGTTTAACCTGTACGCCGAAAATATAATGAGAAATGTCAAAGGTGATATAAACAGGGAGTTATAAAATGTCCTAAATATTGGTGGCCATGGTATACCAGAGATTCGGTATGCTGATGATACAGTATTGCTGTCCGCAACACAGAATTGTATAGAAAACCTAATAGCCTCAAACCAATTGAATAGTGAAAATCATAACTTATATCTTAACATAGCAAAAACAAAGATAATATATACAGATAAACTACTATGGAGAAAGAAATATATGTTAATGAGGAAAAATTTGAGGTGGTGGAAAAGTTTGAATATCGTGGGTCATTGATTACCAACAACGGTGACGCGATGAAAGAAAGTTAGTTAGTCAGTTAGTCGAGGTTCCAACTTCACGGCAACTGGTCGTCCCCATTATGCTCCATTCGTATGCCAGCGAATATCACATAAAATTCTCCCCACTGTCCAATGTGAAAAGTGGAATAGACAGGAGTCTCGGCAGTCCAACAGCCCGCACAGGTACACTGTGCATAATGCCGCCGTCAGAATGCCAACACAAAATTTATCCACACTCGCCACAGTTCATCGTCGATGGACTAAGGACTCGGCAGTCACCAGAAAGATCTCATTGACCCGGGTTTTCTCACATAGCTCGGTCTCTTACCGCGGGCGACCCGCCGAAAGTATCGCACAAAGCACGAACTCCGCAGCTTCAGCGCCGACTCCCAGGAGTCTCCCGAAAAATGCACTCGTGAACCTAAAGGGCAAAGCAGTCAATTCAGCAACCGCCGGTAGCCATTGTTCTGAACATGCAGTTCACTGTACAGGACAGATGTAAAAGCATTCCACGCGAATTTCACGACTCACGGTGTCGTCCACGCACTCACTCAGTAGCAGAGCGACGGAACCATAATGAAAGAAATTAAACGACGACTATCAGTTGCTCTTCAAAGACTAAAACAACTGAATGAATTATGGAGTTAGACAGACAGAACTACAAAAACTAGATTTTTAAGAGCATGCATCTTTACCACTGCAACATACGCATGTGAAACCTGGACACTTACTAAATAATCTGAACTGCGTATAAATGCCTTTGAATATAAATGTTATGGATGGGTTCTAAGAATATCTTGAGTAAAGAAAAGAACAAATGCATCCATACTTCACGAGCTGAATAGTGAAGAGGGTTGGCTTTTAAAGACGATAAAACAAAGAAAATTGAAATAATTTGGTCACTTGAAACATTATCAAAGTTTGGAGAAAACAATAATGGAGTTATATATGCCTGGGAAGAGAGGAAAAGGAAGGCCAAAGAGAAGATGGGTGCTGGATGTGGCGGATGATCTCCAGATGGGTGTATCGGACGGGGGAAATCTTACTTGTGGTAGAGAAGTTTACCGAAAGGTTGTTATGGGAGCGAGGTTCTGCAAAGGACATGTTACCGAATGAATGAATTTATCGACGTGTCTTTGGTGCTGCATTTGAACATTGAGGACGGTGTTTAATGTTATAAACAACAGTATTATACTCGCATCACAAGAGTAAGCAAACATAAAAATGAAAACAATATATGAAGAAACAACATCACTTAAAGGGTGTATTTTTAATGACTGTGCAGTGTTTGAAAATATTGCCTGTCCATGTTTTGTATTTACTTATTATGTTGCATGAACTTTACAGACGGTGAATACAAAACTTGGACCTGCAATATTTTCAAACACTGAACAGTTATTAAAAATTCACCCTGTATAAATAGAAACATTAAATATATACAACACAATTTATAGCTGTAATATATACGAGTCCCTTAGACGTTCATTTGAAACCCGTTACAATGGCTTTATTACAAAAGCATGAAAGAAACATTAACAGGTGTGGTAGAATTAAACAAAGCATTCATTTTGAATGAATCATGCACCATAGGTTGGTCAGAAGAAGTCGCCGTAGGCATTCAAGCAAGCATCCCATTGTTTAGGTAGGCGGCGAATGCCGTCCGCAAAAAAAGGATTGTGGTTGCTACTGAACCAAGTGTTTACCGCGTTCATTATGTCTGCATCTGTGTGAAATCATTGCCCCTTGAGAGCTTTTTTTAGAGGTCCAAACAAATGAAAATCACATGCAGACAAATCAGGACTATAGGCTAGATGTTGCAGAATTTCTCACTTGTTTCTTGCTAATCCTTCCTGCACAATCTATGCGACATGCGGACGAGCATTTTCGTTCAACAAAATCACACCACGAGAAAGCAAGCCGGATCGTTTATTCTTGATGGCTTTTTGCAGCTTGTCTAGTGTTTGAAAGTAGTGGATGGAGTTGATGTTGACACCGGGTTCTTTAATGTCGGCCAGCAATAGCCCTTCCTGGTCAAAAAATGCGCTCAGCATAACCTTACCAGCGGAAACCTGTAACTTGAATTTTTTGGCTTTTGGTGATCCAGCATGCTTCCATTGCATGCTCTCTCTTTTGCTGCTCGGTTCAAAGTGGTGACACCATGATTCATCGCCTGCCACTATGCGGAAGAGAAATGCATCACCCTCCACTCTGTAACGCAGCAAGTGGTTCAAACACTATCCCACGTGTTTCTCTTTTTGGTGGTCGGTCAACATCCGTGGTACCCACTGTGGACACACCTTCCGATATTGCAGTTTCTTACGAACGACCTTTTGAATTGTCCCAATTGACCCATCAAATTCTTTCGCTAGCGAACGTATTCTTCGACAACGGTTCATCTGTACTGCTGCATCAATTTTGGCGATTGTCGCCTGTCGTCTCTGGGGGGAAGTGGACTCAACAAGCACACTTTTTAAATTCCCTTTTCTCAGCTTGGGCTTCTGCCGGACCTTTGTCTACACACCCCCTGTCAGTCTCTGGATCACTATCTCTCTCACTTCCTACCATAAGACACACCCCCTGTCAGTCTCTGGATCACTATCTCTCTCACTTCCTACCATAAGACACACCCCCTGTCAGTCTCTGGATCACTATCTCTCTCACTTCCTACCATAAGACACACCCCCTGTCAGTCTCTGGATCACTATCTCTCTCACTTCCTACCATAAGACACACCCCCTTTCAGTCTCTGGATCACTATCTCTCTCACTTCCTACCATAAGACACACCCCCTTTCAGTCTCTGGATCACTATCTCTCTCACTTCCTACCATAAGACACACCCCCTGTCAGTCTCTGGATCACTATCTCTCTCACTTCCTACCATAAGACACACCCCCTTTCAGTCTCTGGATCACTATCTCTCTCACTTCCTACCATAAGACACACCCCCTTTCAGTCTCTGGATCACTATCTCTCTCACTTCCTACCATAAGACACACCCCCTGTCAGTCTCTGGATCACTATCTCTCTCACTTCTTACCATAAGACACACCCCCTTTCAGTCTCTGGATCACTATCTCTCTCACTTCCTACCATAAGACACACCCCCTGTCAGTCTCTGGATCACTATCTCTCTCACTTCCTACCATAAGACACACCCCCTGTCAGTCTCTGGATCACTATCTCTCTCACTTCCTACCATAAGACACACCCCCTGTCAGTCTCTGGATCACTATCTCTCTCACTTCCTACCATAAGACACACCCCCTTTCAGTCTCTGGATCACTATCTCTCTCACTTCCTACCATAAGACACACCCCCTGTCAGTCTCTGGATCACTATCTCTCTCACTTCCTACCATAAGACACACCCCCTGTCAGTCTCTGGATCACTATCTCTCTCACTTCCTACCATAAGACACACCCCCTGTCAGTCTCTGGATCACTATCTCTCTCACTTCTTACCATAAGACACACCCCCTGTCAGTCTCTGGATCACTATCTCTCTCACTTCTTACCATAAGACACACCCCCTGTCAGTCTCTGGATCACTATCTCTCTCACTTCCTACCATAAGACACACCCCCTGTCAGTCTCTGGATCACTATCTCTCTCACTTCTTACCATAAGACACACCCCCTGTCAGTCTCTGGATCACTATCTCTCTCACTTCTTACCATAAGACACACCCCCTGTCAGTCTCTGGATCACTATCTCTCTCACTTCCTACCATAAGACACACCCCCTGTCAGTCTCTGGATCACTATCTCTCTCACTTATTACCATAAGACACACCCCCTGTCAGTCTCTGGATCACTATCTCTCTCACTTCTTACCATAAGACACACCCCCTGTCAGTCTCTGGATCACTATCTCTCTCACTTCCTACCATAAGACACACCCCCTGTCAGTCTCTGGATCACTATCTCTCTCACTTCCTACCATAAGACACACCCCCTGTCAGTCTCTGGATCACTATCTCTCTCACTTCCTACCATAAGACACACCCCCTGTCAGTCTCTGGATCACTATCTCTCTCACTTCCTACCATAAGACACACCCCCTGTCAGTCTCTGGATCACTATCTCTCTCACTTCCTACCATAAGACACACCCCCTGTCAGTCTCTTGATCACTATCTCTCTCACTTCCTACCATAAGACACACCCCCTGTCAGTCTCTGGATCACTATCTCTCTCACTTCCTACCATAAGACCATACCCCCTTTCAGTCTCTGGATCACTATCTCTCTCACTTCCTACCATAAGACCATACCCCTTCTCACATTCTTCCAGAACATATCACACCAACACTGGCTTCGAACAAAATGGTAAAACATTTAATGTAGAAAAGTGTCACGTGTGTGTGCAATGTATGTGTGTGGAGATATGTGGTGTAGTCTATCGTGAATGTGAGATATAATCAGGTAGTTCAGGATCAGAGTCAACTTTCATCATCGTGCTCCGGCCATACAACTGCACAACATTCAAGATCAGAAGGAGCTAACCAGATGATGTGTCTCTCCAGCCGATTGTTGACTTCTTCCTGTATATCCTGGATAGTTTATATGTCTGGTCACCAATGGGTGATTTGGTTAGTTACCGTCCCTTAGGTCGACACAGACGGTGAACATGTGTCTAATATAATCCAGTGACGAAAGAACACAACCACTGGTCTGACATCTCTACTACACACTGCTGTCAGTCAGTCTACGAAATGTTTCATGTCATTAGGGGAAAATGTTATTTAGTTATAGTCTTCCCCCTCTTATATTTCTTCTGGTAACTATCACCGTTAATAATTCCGTTAATGTTTGGAATATAGCCACTGACCAGTCTCTCTTCCTACGATTCACTGTCTATACTCCAATGAAACCAGGAGGTGTTGGACCTTCCTTGTGGAACAGGGTTCAATTGTCTAGGTCAGTTAGCACTGCACCAGGCCATTGCCATTTTCCTCATCTCTGAGTGGTAGGTAAATTCTCTGTTCTAGTGGAACCTGTCGAAGAGAGAACACCCGGTGATAGCAACCCGATTCAGACCTATTATATGTGAGTGTAGGCCGAAGGCCATACTCAGACTTTAATTTCTAGATCCTCATAGAACCACTCTGGTATAAGACAGAGGAGTTCATCACATTACCTGAGACGTGGTAAGAACAAGAATGACCAAAGGGAAGCGAAGAACCCCAGTAGACACCCTACCGGAAAATCCCACCATTGACCTTGCCTTTATTCCCCCCCCCCCCAACCACTTTCAATCTCCCTAAATATCATCGTACTACATTAGTCTTAACCCGCTGAGTTAAACAATATATTACTTGACCTATTTTAAGCTATGCATCAGCCTACTAGTGCCGACGCTCTTATAATAAATTCACACAACGCAACCTTACTACCCTCAAGTCCTAAACTCTATCTATTAATAGAATAACTTATGCTATCTATTCCAGTTCAGAATTGGACTTCACAATTCACAACATGAACAAATGTCCGTCGTTTTTAAACAACATGGGACACTGTTATTCCTTTTCTCCATTAGAACTGGAACAGACGAACACTCCTTTTCTGTTCAAAACATTTCGCTCACTGATATGAAATTTTCTTGTTTATCCAGACTGTCGAAAACAATGTCTGTATGACGTCACTGTCTTGGCTGGCAACCAAGTTAACCCGGCACTCCTTTTCTTTCATCCTCCGATCCGCGTAAAAAAACAAACATACCGTCGAGTCTCCTTTGATCGGGGGAACTATTCCCCTGTGTTCAAAGAATCTCGGTCGGTGTTTTTCTGAGCAAACTTCCCCAACAACAAAGAGTTGCAGCGCTCAGCGCTTAGAACATGATCATCTTCAATGCATACAATTACGCGCGGTGCGGCACGGACGGATTTCAAACGATGCCCCTTATATTTTAGATACATCGTTCTTTTTTTTTTCTTTGTAAAACCATGAGAGGTTAACAACAGTAATTACATTAACATGAATTAATAGCTGTCTGCCTCTTTGTGTGTATGCATGTATTAATTGCTTGAGTGTTTTACACACACACACACACACACACACACACACACACACACACACACACACACACACACTCACACACACACACACAAGGCTACTATATCGCCACATATGACCTTCCATTTGGACAGATGAATGATATCTTGCCATACTAGGGTCATCTTGTTTTTTGTTTTGTTTCCTGGCATCTTCTGCAATTTTAATATTCAGAGAATGTCAGTTTAAATTGTAATACTCGTGAACATCAGATATGTTCACAGTCAATACAGAAGTGAGACAGGGATGTGTGCTCTCTCGGTTCCAAATTGCTGTATGTAACCGGGGCGCAGTGTTGGGGTGAGCGCCCAACATTGCTTAAATACCCCAATGGCTCGTGAATACATAACCTCTGCAGCAAAAGTCCAACTCCTGGCCTTCACGTGGCGGAACTGTTTTAACTAACAGGAGAAGGGGCGACGGCGAGTATCTGGCGCCGGAAAATAACCAGTGTGCTCTAGATGTGTGTACACATACATGCATGTGCAGACACGTGTGTGCGTGTGTAAACATCTAAACTCGAGTGAGACCACAGTCTGCTCTAGCAAAGGAAAGGTGCTGAAGACGGAGGCAACCAGCCAGGAGGCGCACCACAAAAATCAGGATGCCACGCAATTACGCAAAATGGAATATGTCGACTGCTGCTAAACGTTATGGTGTTCGCCCTGCTTTGGACCCCCAGGCAGGTGCAGTGCCGGGCCCTATGTCTCGAAAGGGTCCAACCCCAACTACTGGAGGTCCTTCTCAGATGTCCTGTGGAGCCAGGGGACATGAGAATAGAACAGCTGGCCATACTAAACTAAGACTTAAAATAATGCACTGGAATGCGGAGGGAGTCAGCAACAAAAAAGTAGAATTAGAAAAGATCCTGGACAAAGAAAAAGTAAGCATATGTTGCTTGCAAGAAACTCACCTCAACGAAAATATAGCCTTCAAAGTCAGAGGCTACCAGTGTTACCGATCTGACCGAAAGGACAGGCGAAAAGGTGGGATACTTACCCTTGTAAAAAATAACATCACTGCTTCCCAAATCGAAGTCTATATGGAAGGGGCTGAGTATCAGACACTTAAACTTAAAACAGGCTATACTGACCTACATCTGATCAATTACTATTGTCCAAGTGACCGTCCACAGGCACTGGACACACTACCATTAACAGAAAAAATGATTGTGTGCGGCGATTTCAACAGCCACTCGCAGAGTTGGGGCTATGATCACATGGACCAGAGAGGAGAGAGACTGGAAGACTGGCAGGATGAGAATAGATTCATCTTGGTTAACAAGCCGTCCGACCCACATACTTTCCACTCGAGATCATGGCACTCTACAACTACACCTGACCTGGCTTTTCATTCACCAGACCTGGAGTGGAACATTACACGAATTGTTGGGAAACAACTAGGTGGCAGTGACCATCGACCAGTCTTTCTAACCGTAGAAAATGAGCTTGTAAGTGAAAGCAGCACCCTCTCGAGGTGGAACTACAAGAAAGCAGACTGGGCAATGTACAAGCATCGCACCAGCATACTGGTTAGAAACCTGAACACTGAGAAAGACATAAATAAAGTAGTTGAAGAGTTTGGGAAATGCATACTACAGGCAGCGCGAGAAACAGTACCAAGAGGAGCCCGTAAACAATATAAACCCTACTGGAGTAGTGAACTGGAACAGTTGCATAATGATGTGGAAGTATGTAGAAAGCAAGCAGAGGCCACACCCAGCCAAGAGCACCACAATAAATTCCAGCATGCAAAAGCCAAATTTCAAAGGGCCAAGCTGCAGGCTAGACGGAAAAGCTGGCAGGAGAAAACAGAGTCTCTGAACTTTGAAAGAGACACAAGGAAATTGTGGAAGCTAATAAAACAACTCAACGATGAGGGCACAGGGAGAAACTCAAAAATTGCACTACATAAAGATGGAAACATCTTAACAAGAAAGCAAGCAGCTGACCATTTTGCGGATTCATTCGCACAAGATAACAATATCAAAATCAGTCCAGAGAAACAACAAGAGATTCAAGAGAAACAGCAATATACAGGACAGAAGGAAATAGTACATGAGGTTCTGGAGGCACCCATCACAATCAGCGAACTGGAGCTAGCCATATCAAAACTGAAAATGAGAAAGTCACCAGGAGCTGATGGTATCTCCAATGAAATGATCAGGAACCTAGGAACAGAGGCCAAAGCAAAGCTGTTGCAGATCTTCAATAACAGTTGGACCTTAGGCAGTGTTCCACAAGCCTGGAGAGAAGCAATCATGATACCCCTCCTAAAATCAGGGAAAGATAGTTCCATTGCCTCTAGCTACAGACCAATTAGCCTCACCAGCTGTCTCTGCAAAACACTGGAGCGCATCATCAATCACAGACTGCAGTGGTACATTGAAAGTAAAAACATCCTTGTGCCACAGCAGGCTGGCTTTAGGCAGTGCTACTCTACGGAAGATCAGACAACCTACCTCTCTCAAGAAATTGAGGATACATTCCAAGAGAAGAAGCTGGTGCTTGCGGCATGGATAGATTTGAAGAAAGCCTTTGACAAAGTCTGGAAAGAAGATCTGATGAATAAACTGAGAAACTGCAAAGTCAATGGAAGAATGTACAAATGGGTGAAAGCATACTTGCACAACAGAAGAGCCCGAGTACAGATAGACGGACTCAAGAGCAAGAAAGTACTACTGCGTCACGGAGTTCCCCAGGGCGGAGTATTGTCTCCCACACTCTTTCTAATCTTCATCAATGATCTCGTTGCTAATCTACCGCATGGAATTAAAGCCGCAATGTATGCCGATGACCTGGTTCTATGGAGCACAAATGAACATGCATCAGTGGCCACCAGATTACTACAAAGAGCTGTAGATACATTTGTTGCATGGGCAAATAGATGGTGTGTCAGCATAAACACTGACAAGTGCAGCACCACCCTATTTACCCTCTCTCCAAAACAAAAGGCAGGGACCATCCAGATAAATGGAACACCCCTACGAGAAGATAAAGAACCAACATACCTTGGAGTAACATTTGATGGCAGGCTGACATGGAGAAAGCACATCAACAAAGCAGTAGCAAAAGCCAGAAGGAAAATAGCCATCCTAAGAAAGCTAAGTGGAACCACATGGGGAGCCAGCGGGAAAATACTTAGCAAAGTTTATCAACAGAGCATACGACCACACCTGGAATATGGGTCAATTGCATGGTGTTCGGCAGCAAAAACCACACTACAAGAGCTGGACAAAGTGCAAAATCAAGCACTTAGAGTCACCACAGGAGGGATGAGATCAACCCCTATAGTGGAAATGGAGAAGATGGGGAGGACACAAGCACTGAGTGAGCACAGAGATACGAAAACGCTAATACAAGCAGAAAAGTTCCTCAGCTTGCCAAGCCACCCTATGAAGAACAGATTTGAAAACCTAGCTATGGGGCGGTTGAAAAGAAGTAGTTTTATTCACCAGGCTAAACGACTCTGCAGAGAAACCACCGATCTGCCCACAGTTGGTATCCCCCTAACAACTATTATAGAGCGAACTCCATGGAAATATGAGCATAGACTATCATTACAAATCCAGACAAAAGTGAGAGGAATATTTGACAAGGAAGATCAGAACAGTGTGCAGCGCAGAACAGCCACTCTCAGCTTCCTTGATGAAGAATACCCACAGGACCTCTGGATTCGAGTCTACACAGATGGGTCAGCACAAAATGCTGTTCGAAATGGAGGAGCGGGAGTGTACATAGAATACCCAAATAATACCAGGGACACAGCTAGAGTACCGACAGGAAAGTACTGCCATAACTACGATGCTGGAATTGAGGCAATCAAGATAGGAACAGAGAAATTACTAAATACCAGCAATGGTATACAACCTGTGGTGCTATTGACAGATGCAAAATCAGTACTCGAGGCGCTCCTGTTTGGGAAATTGCCAGTACTAAGGACACTACTTTCTGAACTTAGCAGTCAGCATAAGGTCACCATACAGTGGATACCATCCCACTGTGGAGTACCCGGGAACGACAGAGCTGATCAATTGGCTAAGGAAGGAGCCAAAGAAGAACAGCCTGATGTGCCTGTAACATACCACCAAAAGAAAAGAATGATCAAATCAGTCAGAAAGCCACCAAAACCTGCTCAAGATGACTACCACGTTATGGATAGACCAGAACAAGTCATTATTCTGCGCCTCAGAACAGGGCACAATAGATTACGCAACCACATGTATACAAAATTCAAGATTGGTGAAACAGCCATGTGTACATGTGGATTGGCGTCGCAGACAGCAGAGCACATACTCCAAGACTGCCCAAAATATAACATATCTAGGCAAACCTTCTGGCCTAGAGAGACGACAGTGGAAGATAAACTCTATGGACCGCTGTGTGAACTGAAAAAGACAGTTCAATTCATACAAGAGACAGCACTGCAGTTATAGACATATTTCAAGCGAACGAAAGAAGAAGAAGAAGTGTGCTCTCTCCCCTGCTATTTAATATCTACATGGACGAATATCCAAAGAAGCAAGTCTTGACAGAACAGATTCAGAAAATTTAGAACTCTTTACTCCGGATGAAACAACTGATCCGCAGGAAATAAATGATCTTCTTTTTGCAGACGATCAGTGCCTGTTTTACAGCTATGCGGGCAGACTACAAAATCATATTACTAATCTGAGTTCATCCTGCAGCAGATACAATTTGAGTATATACACAGCCAAAACCGAAGTACAGTGGAACCTCGCTTAACGAGCACCTCGCATACGAGTAATTCGCAAAACGAGCAAAATAAATTGTAAAAAAATGAGTCGCTGAACGAGCGACGTTTCGCATAACGAGTAACGCGGGGAGGGGAAATCCCGAATTGTGCGCCTGTGGAGCCTGTAGTCAACGAGATTGTGTCTTTGGCCAAGATCATGGAACTGGAGGGGGATAACAAAGATATCGATGAGCTTGTGTAGAAGAGCATAGCCAAGAGCTGACCACCGAAGAGCTTATGGAATTACATTGTGTTTCACAGCAAGAAGTTGTGGAGGAGAGTTTGTCCGAGGATGAGGAGAAGGTAACAGCAAACCAACAATTTTTGGGCGCAATAAGAGAAATGCTGAAAGCATGGGAAACTGTTACATCGTACATTGAGAACTATCACCCTAATAAGCCACTGTCTATGAGAGCTACTAATTTATTTAATGATAATGCTGTGCCGCATTTGAACCAAATTCTGAAGCGTCGGCAAAAACAAATTTCTCTAGATAGCTTTCTAGTAAAAAAGAATTAGGTATGTATTATAATTGTAAATTAATTGTTTCAATTTTTTTTTCTTTTCTACAAATCGAATTCTCTTTCCAGGTTCGTTCATTCCGCGATAGAAGAGTAAGATGAATCACGCTCCTTAACAATGTATATATAATTTTTTTTGAATAAACGTTATACAAAATATTTTGAGTATTTTTTCGGCACGGAACGCATTATCGTATTTTACATTAATTTTTATGGGAGAAACTGTTTCGTTTAACGAGTGTTTCGCTTTACGAGTAAGGTTCTGGAACGAATTATGTTCGTTACGCGAGGTTCCACTGTAATGCAAGTTAGCAGATCGCCGGGCCCACTAAGTATACAGATAAACAGCACAACTCTGAAACAAGTTAAAGAATTCAAATGTCTTGGACGTATGATCACAGAAGATGGCAGATTGGACAGAGAAATCGAAATCAGATGTCAAAAAGCCAGTGCACTTACATATCAACTATCACCCTTACCGAAACACCTAAATATACCGATGTCCGCAAAACGACAGATAATAAACAGCATATTCACACCAACCCTTTGCTACCAATCTCAAACTAGGACTTTATCCAAATCACACTTTCGCAAAATCAACACCTGCGAGATGAGATGCCCTAGGAGAGCTTCCGACTTAACAATCCGAGATCGAGTAATAAATGCTGTTATCAGACAGACTGTGGGATCAACACCTTGTGCCACATTTATTGAAAGACAGGAGATCAAGTGGTTTGGCCATGTCGTTAGAATGCAACACCAACAACTACCATCACTGGCCTTACATCAAAGATCATCTGCGACGAGACCAAGAGGACGTCCAAGAAGAAAATGGATTGACGACATCAAAGACATTGTACAACCACACGGAATGACACTATCAAGTGCCGCCCACCGGGCGCTGGAGCGCAAATTATTCCTCCCCACGACGCTCGACGGGAGAAGTGGAAGATGATGATGTTCATTTGATTGTGTGCCGTGTTTGGTCCAAATCTCCTTCTGTTTGGTACTGTATCAGTTAAATGTGCTCATTTGGTGGTGAGGAAAATGGTCGATGTATACATAGTGTGTGTGTGTGTGTGTGTGTAGTGTGTGTGTGTGTGTGTGTGTGTGTGTGTGTGTGTGTGAGAGAGAGATTGATTGATTGGTTGATATATATATATATATATATATATATATATATATATATATATATATATATATATATATATATATATATATATATATATATATATTATAAGAGAACGTACGAACGAACGAACTTTATTTTAAAAGGGTAACAAATTGGGCACGCAGGCCCGTCTTACATTCGGCCCTTTCGATCACTCATCTTTCATTCATCAAATGTGCATGTTACATTTACATAGAGAATAAAAGAACATTGTCAAATTAATTTTGTAAGCATAAACAATGCACATGGTACATTCACATGGGAAAAAAAAACATTGTTAAATGAAAGTTGTAAACATAAACAGTGCATATTGCAATGTTGTGAGACACATCCCCCATCCACCCTCACACCCCGCAGCCAGCCACACATCCCTCAGCCACCCACACATCCCCAACCCACCACACATCCCCCACCCACCCACACATACCTCCACGCACTCACACTGACTCAGGCAAACATACATGCCGCCACCCACCCACCGATCCCCCACCCACACACATTTCCCCACCGACACATACATCCCCCACCCATCCCAGAGAGAGAGAGAGAGAGAGAGAGAGAGAGAGAGAGAGAGAGAGAGAGAGAGAGGAGGGAGAGATTACTATAGTAGCTATTAAGGGGGAGGGGATCTATTTCTCACAAACGTTTTTCGGCTGTAATTATATTTTTAGACGCGGCAAACGGTGACAGTTGGTGCTGACAATAAAAAGATTATTGATTAGCTTGACGTATGGCAAGTAACCCGGTATCCGTGGCCAAAGGCTTGCGAACGCGGTTCGTGAGCCGCTTACCAGGCGTTCGAAACGCAGCCGCGACCGATTTGTGCAGCAGACCGTGTCGCGTTGTGTTATAACGTGTTGGTATGGGAGCCGGTCGTTCAGAAAGCAATGGCAAACTACTGAACGTAAAATTTGCCTAGTACATTAACACCATCTGAAAAATGCTGGTGCTGACTGCAACGTCCTGCAAGGGATATACAACATTTAAAAAAAAAGGCAAGTACCGTGTTTCTCCGGCGTTTCTTCGGGGTTTATTGTCGGAAGATGTCTTATTTATTTTTTATTTTTTTTTTCAGATTCAAAAATCTATATTTATTCTTGTACAAAATTCTACATTTATTCAAATACTGTTAAGTCATCTTCTCCGGGAATATCATCATAACTCTCCAAATTCCAAATTCCGGCCTGAATTTCTTGCGACTCCATTTGCAGTAGAACCACTGGCCCCAATCTCTCAAGTCCAGTTTTCCTTAAATGAACATTTCTTGTCTATGTAGCCTGCTCGTAGTGCATTGGTAACACACCTGTCAGTGATTTATCCCACACATTCTTCACCCAGGTCACGACCTTCTGCAGACTAGGTCTCACACAGTTCCCATGCTGATTTCTCTCCAACAAATCTCTCATTCTAGCTGACGATCTTTATTAGGGCTTATTTTAGGGGTACGTCTTATATTTTTTTTTTAACAAAAGTTAGTTCCATAGCCTTTACAGAACATTAGCAGTCAACCCCATCATTGTCTGGCCGTTCGTGATTCCTGCGACCGGCACGCATACCATTTCATTATTAGGCGATCTGCTGCCAAATCAACCACGGCTGTGTTTCGAAACGGTATGCGGGATTACGAAATGCGTCCGTAAGCTCTTCGCCATCGAGCCAGCTGTTATATTACAAGCGGCCTGATAAATCGTGCTAGGGCTTATTATAGCGTTAGGTCTTAATTTCGGGGGAAATACGGTATTATCTGCAGCGTTTAATTACGGACGACCCGTATACTTGGTGTGGTTACAGCTGTTGCTTCTATTCATATAATCATCAGCATGTGCCATGCCGCTAATTGTGGGCGGTCATGTTTCGCCCTCTCACACGATCACCAGAGTCGTGGATCAGCTCTTGTGTTATTGTCTCGGCCACACCACGTGGCCAAACCATCTAGGTATTTACTTCTCTGCCTTCCCCTTGTTCTCTTCCCCTTAATCTTGCCAGTTGTCACCAAGTTCTCTAATTCATTTCTTCTCATAACGCTTCCTAAAATTGTGACTATTTGTTTGCGTCTAATTTCTCTAATCAGTTTACGATTTTCATGTGTTTCTTGTAGGACTTGGTCGTTGGTTTTTCTGTCTGTCCATGGTATTCTTTGCATTCTTCTCAGAAACCACATTTATAAATCATTCAGATGTTTTTTAGCTTGTTTGCTCACTGTCCACGCTTCACATACACACATGTATAGGTTCTATGTAGCACTTCAACACTCTTTTTCTCTTTGCAAATGACATCTTTTTATTGGTCAGTATGTTTTCCATTTTGCAAAAGGCTACTGTCGCCATGGCGATTCTTGTTCTAGTCTTTTCAAGGCAACTTCCATCAGATATTAAGACTGTTCCGAGGTAAGTGTACCGATTCACTTGTTTACGAATATTCCCATTTAC
This sequence comes from Cepaea hortensis, assembly GCA_963921405.1. NCBI lineage: Eukaryota > Metazoa > Mollusca > Gastropoda > Stylommatophora > Helicidae > Cepaea > Cepaea hortensis. The sequence goes on from OY992876.1 coordinate 41,697,996, forward strand.
TTGCATATTACATTGTGGTATTTCCTTCTTCCTAGTATCTTAGTAAATTCTTGTTTGTCAATTTTACTCTTTTTCTTTTGTCCTTTAACTTTAAGATTTCTTCAGTCATCAAATTTTTCTTAGCTTGTTGGCTTCTCTCCGGTAATATTTCTTCGCTACATAGTGGTGCATGATCAGTATTACAGTCAACACCTGGAATTGTCTTTATATTAAACTAACACATGTATTAATCTTTTATTAATAATTATGTTGTCAAATTGGTAGTGTATTTTCTTATCAGGTATTTTCCATGTGTATAGTTGTCTTTTATGTTTCCAATTATCATATCATTGATATTTGCCCATTCTATTAGTTTCTCTCCTCTTTCATTTCTTGTACCTAAACCATGACATCTTTTTATTAGTCAGTATGTTTTCCATCTTGCAAAAGGCTACCTTCGCCATGGCGATTATTGTTCTAATCTCTTCAAGGCATCTCCCATCAGATATTATGACTGTACCAGGGTTAAGTGTACCGCTTGACTGGTTGCAGGCTTGCTAACGCGGTTCATGAGCCGCTTACCAGGCGTTCGAAACGCAGCCGCGACCGTTTTGTGCAGCAGACCGTGTTCGCGTGTGTTATAACGTGTTGGTATGGGAGCCGGTCGTTCAGAAAGCAATGGCAAACTACTGAACGTAAAATTTGCCTAGTACATTAACACCATCTGAAAAATGCTGGTGCTGACTGCAACGTCCTGCAAGGGATATACAACATTTTTAAAAAAAGGCAAGTACCGTGTTTTTCCGGCGTTTCTTCGGGGTTTATTGTCGGAAGATGTCTTATTTATTTATTATTTTTTTTTTCAGATTCAAAAGTCTATATTTATTCTTGTACAAAATTCTACATTTATTCAAATACTGTTAAGTCATCTTCTCCGGGAATATCATCATAACTCTCCAAATTCCAAATTCCGGCCTGAATTTCTTGCGACTCCATTTGCAGTAGAACCACTGGCCCCAATCTCTCAAGTCCAGTTTTCCTTAAATGAACATTTCTTGTCTATGTAGCCTGCTCGTAGTGCATTGGTAACATACCTGTCAGTGATTTATCCCACACATTCTTCACCCAGGTCACGACCTTCTGCAGACTAGGTCTCACACAGTTCCCATGCTGATTTCTCTCCAACAAATCTCTCATTCTAGCTGACGATCTTTATTAGGGCTTATTTTAGGGGTACGTCTTATATTTTTTTTTAACAAAAGTTAGTTCCATAGCCTTTACAGAACATTAGCAGTCAACCCCATCATTGTCTGGCCGTTCGTGATTCCTGCGACCGGCACGCATACCATTTCATTATTAGGCGATCTGCTGCCAAATCAACCACGGCTGTGTTTCGAAACGGTATGCGGGATTACGAAATGCGTCCGTAAGCTCTTCGCCATCGAGCCAGCTGTTATATTACAAGCGGCCTGATAAATCGTGCTAGGGCTTATTATAGCGTTAGGTCTTAATTTCGGGGGAAATACGGTATTATCTGCAGCGTTTAATTACGGACGACCCGTATACTTGGTGTGGTTACAGCTGTTGCTTCTATTCATATAATCATCAGCATGTGCCATGCCGCTAATTGTGGGCGGTCATGTTTCGCCCTCTCACACGATCACCAGAGTCGTGGATCAGCTCTTGTGTTATTGTCTCGGCCACACCACGTGGCCAAACCATCTAGGTATTTACTTCTCTGCCTTCCCCTTGTTCTCTTCCCCTTAATCTTGCCAGTTGTCACCAAGTTCTCTAATTCATTTCTTCTCATAACGCTTCCTAAAATTGTGACTATTTGTTTGCGTCTAATTTCTCTAATCAGTTTACGATTTTCATGTGTTTCTTGTAGGACTTGGTCGTTGGTTTTTCTGTCTGTCCATGGTATTCTTTGCATTCTTCTCAGAAACCACATTTATAAATCATTCAGATGTTTTTTAGCTTGTTTGCTCACTGTCCACGCTTCACATACACACATGTATAGGTTCTATGTAGCACTTCAACACTCTTTTTCTCTTTGCAAATGACATCTTTTTATTGGTCAGTATGTTTTCCATTTTGCAAAAGGCTACTGTCGCCATGGCGATTCTTGTTCTAGTCTTTTCAAGGCAACTTCCATCAGATATTAAGACTGTTCCGAGGTAAGTGTACCGATTCACTTGTTTACGAATATTCCCATTTACTTGCATATTACATTGTGGTATTTCCTTCTTCCTAGTATCTTAGTAAATTCTTGTTTGTCAATTTTACTCTTTTTCTTTTGTCCTTTAACTTTAAGATTTCTTCAGTCATCAAATTTTTCTTAGCTTGTTGGCTTCTCTCCGGTAATATTTCTTCGCTACATAGTGGTGCATGATCAGTATTACAGTCAACACCTGGAATTGTCTTTATATTAAACTAACACATGTATTAATCTTTTATTAATAATTATGTTGTCAAATTGGTAGTGTATTTTCTTATCAGGTATTTTCCATGTGTATAGTTGTCTTTTATGTTTCCAATTATCATATCATTGATATTTGCCCATTCTATTAGTTTCTCTCCTCTTTCATTTCTTGTACCTAAACCATGACATCTTTTTATTAGTCAGTATGTTTTCCATCTTGCAAAAGGCTACCTTCGCCATGGCGATTATTGTTCTAATCTCTTCAAGGCATCTCCCATCAGATATTATGACTGTACCAGGGTTAAGTGTACCGCTTGACTGGTTGCAGGCTTGCTAACGCGATTCATGAGCCGCATACCAGGCGTTCGAAACGCAGTGATGACCGATTAGGCAGTGTGCCGTGTCCCGTTGTGTTATAACGTGTTGGTATGGGAGCTGGTCGTTCAGAAAGCAATGGCAAACTACTGAACCTGAAACTTGCCCAGGAATCACGAACAGCAAAAAAAAATAAAAAATTGCTGGGGTTGACTGCTATGCCCGTAAAGGATATTCATTCATTCATTCATTCAGTAGCATGTCCTTTGCAGAACCTCGCTCCCATAACAACCTTCCGGAAAATCTCTCGATCATAAGCAAGATGTCCCGCGTCCGATACATCCATCTGGAGATCATCCGCCACATCCTGCACCCATCTTCTCTTTGGCCTTCCTCTTCCTCTCTTCCCAGGCATATAAGCCTCCATTATTGTTCTCTCCAAACTTTCGTGACGTTTCAAGTGACCAAATATTTCAACTTTTTTTGTTTTATCGTTTTTAATAGCCAACCTTCTTCAATATTCAGCTCTTGAAGTATTGATGCATTTATTCTTTTCTTTACCCAAGATATTCTTAGAACTCGTCTATAAGGCATTTATGAGCTGCTCAGCTTATTTAGTAAGTGTACAGGTCTCACAGGCGTATGTTGCAATGGGAAAGATGCATGCTCTTAAAAATACAATATTTGTAGTTCTGTCTGTCCCATTCCATAATTTATTCAGTTGTTTTAGTCTTTGAAGAGCAATTGATAGTCGTCGTTTAATTTTCTTTCATTGTGTCACCGTTGTTGGTAATCAATGACCCAAGATATTCAAAAATGTCCACCACCTCCAATTTTTCCTCATTAACATATATTTCTTCCTCCATAGTGGTTTTATCTGTATGCATTATCTTTGTTTCTGCAATGTTGAGATACAAGTTGTGATTTTCACTATTCAATTGGGTTGAGGCTAGGAGGTTTTCTATACCAGTCTGTGTTGTGGATAGCAATACTATATCATCAGCATACCAAATCTCTGGTATGTCAAGACCACCGATATTTAGGGCATCATATAGCTCCCTATTTATATTATCTCTTACATTTCTCATTATATTTTCGGCGTGCAGGTTACACAAATAGGGGGACAGCACGCATCCTTGACGGACTCCTTGTTTGATATCAAATCAATCTGATGTCTTGCCATCTAATCTAACCGCTGCTTGTTAGTCTAGATAGAGCATTCTTATGAATTGTATTGCATATGGTGGAAAGCCCATATTCCTCATGATTTCCCAAAGTTTCTGATGTTGTACACAGTCAAATACCTTTGAATAATCCACAAAACACGAGAATAGGTTTACATTAAATTCTCTGCACTTCTGTATTATTAAACGCATATTGAGAATGTGATCTCTTGTTCCTCTTCCTTGTCTAAATCCAGCTTGAACCACGTTAATGTCTTCTTCCATTTTCTTACGAAGTCTTCTCATTATGATTTTTAGTAGAATTTTACTTGCATGACTGATCAGGGCAACAGTTCTATAGTTGATGCATAATTTCAGGTTGCCATTTTTTGGTATTGGAATGAAGATAGTTCTCTTCCAATCTTTTTCCATATCTTTTTACATAATGCGTGTTAGATTTTTATTCTTTATTCTCCTCCCGCTTTAATTAGCTCAGCTGGTATCTCATTACATCCAGGTGATTTACCATTCTTCAGGTTCTTTATTGCCCATGCAATTTCATCTAATGAGGGTTAAGGTTCTGTCTCTGCTGTCGTTGGCTCATGTATCTCATTCATATCCTCACTGTCACTCATATCATACATTCCACTTCAATACTCCTGCCATCTTTCTAGAATTTGTCTAGATTCTGTTAAGGTATTTCCCATCTTGTCACAGATAACATTCAATTGAGGTTGAACATTTCTTGTCAATAACTTCATTTCTTTGAACATTTCGTAATCTCTTCCAGTCTTATGATATTGCTCTATTCTGGTACAGCAATCTTGTATATATTGATTTTTGTCCTTTCTTGTGTTCTTTCTTATTTCTCGAGTTAAAGATTTATACTTCATCTTGCTGTTATCGGATTCACCTCCTTTCTGTTTCAGATCCCTTCCTTGTTTTATTAATTCTAACGTGTCTGATGTAATCCATGGTTGCTTTTTCTTGGTCGGAATTAAATCTTTGGCTGCAGTTATCAAGATATCTCTAGCTTGTACTGCCAGTTCATCAGGTGTCATTACCTCTTGTACAGACATCAAGACCCCAAAACGATTCCTAACTTCTACAGTGTATGCATCTGGTATTTTTCTGAGATCAAAACAAAGTGGCTTTGGTCCTCGGGTAAGCTTTTTGAGTTTTAATTTCAGATCTGCTTCTAATAACTGATGATCCGTATCACAGTCTGCACTTCGTAGGGTTTTTGCAGATGTTATGCTTGATCTCCATCTTCTTTGTATTAAAATATAATCTATCTGATTTTTGGTAATACTGTCCGGGGACTTCCATGTGAATAGTCTTCTTGGGTGTTGTTTAAAAAGTGTGTTGGCTACCATTAACTAATTGACAATCTATAGTTTGTTGTTTAATCATTATCTCATCTGGCACAAACACTTCAACAAGTGGCAACATACAATCACGTGCCGTTTCCAGAAGGACAGTGGTTAAATTTATATGCCAATAAATTTCCGTGCTATACAGATTCAAAGCGGTGGACATTTTTCATCATCTTTACTCGTAGGTAACGTGATGACGGTGAGAATCAGCAGTGGTTCGAATCGCATCGGTAACTTACGGGGTATGTGAGCCGGCCGCTCAGAAAGCGATGGCAAACTACTGAGCGTAATCTTGCCAAGAGACCAACATACAGCTGAAAGATGCTGGTGTTGACAGCGATGTCCTGTAAAGGATATGAAAAAAAATTGCAATTGCTTTCTGAACGTTAAAACCCAGCGCAACGCGATCTGCTGCCAAATCGGTCGCAGCTGTGTTTCGAACGCGGGTAAGCGGGCTTACGATCGCGTCCGTAAGACCTTAGCCACGGAGACAAATATGTATTGGGTAATTGGATTTCGCTAAGCCCACTTCGTATTGTTTCGTCAAATCGATCGATAGTCTGCGGCAGTTTGGCGAATAGGTGACCTGGTTTGTTATCGGGAAATATCTTCAGGGCAGCTTTGCTCGGTAATATCACGTAAAAACTCATTTTAACGTTGCTTCTCTAGTTTAGGATTAGGTAACATATAACCCAAACCACAGCTTGCCATCAGGTGCATCGGCGCTGCCTCGAGTAAGATTGAATCAACGAGACGTCTATGGCGGCGTATATAATAATTACCATATGACAGGTGCATTCGCAACTGCGGAGCGCTATCGAGAATAAGTTACCCAAACTGTTTAAGAAACCTGATACGGGGGAGAACATGGCACGTGCAAGACCAACACCAAAAGACACCCGACTTACAAGATGAGCAGCGTGGAAGCCGCAGGACCTTAAAGAAGATGAGAGGAGAGAACCTGCCTTCAAGCTGCAGCAAAGAACCAGAAACTACAGAAACCTCAAATGAAGCTACCTCGAGGAAGAACGACGACAATCCACCTCAGATAAGAGCCAAGGCTATTGAGAAGCAGAAAAAGGAGAAAGACACCAGGGTCGGAAACACCGACTCACAGTCGACCAGATTGGTTGTCAAACGTATCCAAGTGGAGCTGACAGATGACCAGATCCTGAAGCAGCTACGGGAAAAGAATCTTCATATCCGAATCTTGAAGGCGGAGCGGCTTCTGCCATACTCCAAGATCTCCACAACCTTAGCGGTGATGACAACAGAGGGCAGCTATATGCCATGCCAAGTATCGATCAACAAGTAAGTGCAACAGCCTGAAAGATTCATACCGAGAATCAATCAATGCTCAAGATGCCAGACGGCCGGCCACAGCAGAACAACATGCGGCAGCAAGAAAGATATCTGCCGATACTGCGCCGAACACCATGCATTCAAGGAATGTCCCCTGGCCAAACAGGACAAGGACTTCCGAAATCCAAACAACAACAGAAAGTGTGCCAACTGCCATGGCAGGCATGGAGGAAGATACATGGGCTGTCCATACCTCCAAAGACACAGAGACATACAAGGAAGCAATGCTGAGGTGCAAGACAGCCACGTACATCTCACAGGCTGAAAAAGATCACCCCCAAGGACAGATTGACGAGCTGAAGAAGCAAGTCACGGCACTGCTGACACCGAATCCGACAAGTGACAAAAAACAACTGCTGGCGGACATGAAAGAAAGAACAGGAAAACTCCAACAAGAGATGAAGCGCATGGCATAGATGAAAGAGGAAAATGAAAAAAATCCCACAAGCAATCAAGATAGAAAGATAATTACTGAAAGCCGAAAAGGAACTATCTCAAAACAGTCAGCAGAAGCCGCGCGAAACACCGCAGAGAAGCCACAAGAGGAAACCAAACCAAAGAACGACCATAAACCGCAAGCTATAACCAGCAGTCCAACCACGACGTTCAAGAACCTCAAGGGGAAACCAATATCCCGTCAGACCTCTGAAGAAAGCCTAGAGGAGGGCTCTGACACACCTGAAATGAACGAGGAGGAATACATCGCATAGAAAAAAGAATTTGACAGGACAAACAAAATCGACGAAGAAAAACGTGCAAAAGAGATCAAAAGAGGAAATGAGGCGACCGAAAAGCTCCAACGGACGGCTCCAGAAGACCATGAGGCAAACAGATTTAAAAAAAAAAAAAAAAGTCCTTATCAGGATTGCGCCCATTCAAGCAAGACGTACCAGGAGCCAACACTGACAAAAGAAACCACCAGGGGAGACGAACACGAAGGAGAACTCGCCAGCCAATTCCCCCCCCCCCCCCCCCCCCCCAGCTGACGCCACAGGCATAAACGCTTCAAGATCGATAAGCCAGCTAAGACTGGCGCAGAAAACGAGACAAATGTATCCCGCACTATGAATCATCACAAATATAACAACGCCACAAAGGCTGGTTGAACTTTGGTGGCACGCTTTTTTTCTTTTTTCTACAACTGGAACTAGAACAGATGAAAACAATCTTTGAGCGCGACACTCGTTGCCCAACAAACGACAACAACGAAGCTCTTTTTTCCCTTTATTCCGCCCCAGTCTGGATTATTTTGTGGGCGTGATACCATAGTTTCCACAGTGTCGTGGGCCACGCTACTATCCTCCATATCTCGCGAGGTGTTTGTCTAATACAGCTGGTTGAAAGCTGAAATTATACCAAAACCATTTAACTAAATACTCTTCGTCACCGCCTACACCTCACCTTTCGTGTATAAGGTGTTCGACACAATACACTGGTCACCTCATTCATTCAGTAGGATGTCCTTTACAGAACTTCTCTCCCATCACAACCGTCCGGAAACCGTCTTCTACTTGGCCCCCCTCTCCTTCTTTTCCCGGGCACACACCTCCCCATGATTGTTCTCTCCGAACTTTCATGACATTTCAAGTGACCAAAATATTTCATTTTGTTTTGTTTTGTTTTATCGTCTTTAGTAATGTACCTTCTTCAATATTCAGATATTGTCGTATGGATGTATTTGTTCTTTTCTGTATCCAATATATTCCTGGAACCCGTCTATACAATTTATATTCAAAGGCATTTATACGCTGTTTAGTTTGTTTAGTAAGTGTCCTAGTCTCACAGGCGTATGCTGCAATGGAAAAGAAAGTAATAGAACATATAGTAATCAGTTTAAATAACAACCATGTACTCATATAGCCAACCATCTCACCAACTTCATAGATACCCGAGTAGATACGAACGCCCAGGGGTACCATAGGGACGAAGGAGATGAGCCTGGGTCCCGTGCCACCATTGTAAACAATCACACGGATCCCTTGAAGTATGTGACAAAACCCCTAATTCTACTTTTTACAATTTTTTTTTGCATATCCTTTACAGGACATCGCTGTCAACACCAGCATCTCTCAGCCGTATGTTGATTTTTTGGCAAGATTACGCTCAGTAGTTTGCCATTGCTTTCTGAGTGGCCGACTCACATACCCCGTAAGTTACCGATGCGATTCGAACCACTGCTGATTCTCACCGTCATCACGTTACCCACGAGAGTATACTAGATTATGGAGAAAAGTCATAACCTCTAAGCCACGAAAAATGTTTTGCGTATCCTTTTACAGGACTTAGCTGTCAACAGCAGCATCTTTCAGCTGTCTGTTGATCTCTTGGCAAGATTACGCTCAGTAGTTTGCCATTGCTTTCTGAGCGGCCGGCTCAGTATCCGCAAGTCACGAGCGGGGGTCGAACCACCTCAGTTCTCGCTCCGCTGCGAGACTCTGCGTGATAAACGGGATTACAGAGAGAAAGTGTTGTAACCCCACAGCCAGAGAGACCGGCCTAAGCCACGAAGCTGGCCCTAATTCTACTACATACCTTAAAAATCTTGCCACGAAAAATAAAAGGAATAAGTTTACAGTATTATATCAAAAGTAGATGCAATGTTACGATTTAAATATTGAGCACAACCCACTACTGGCAACGCTGATCGTATTCTGGCATGAACCTAAGGCCTATCCACGTCAATATGGTAGCACTATACTGGAGTTTCGATCTCGTTTGAGCTCGTCAGTAGTGCATATCCCTGACCGGATCCGGAAACAAGCCCAGGATCACTGGCGTGTGAAGCGGGTGTGTGACCACGCGGCATACGCTGGACACGCCAAATTATCATAACAGAATATTACAACGTTACCCATCGTAGGCTATGCTCAAGCAATGCAAGCTATGTAATGTTACGATTGCAAATCTTGGGGACACTTAAAGGCCTCTTTTCCTCTTAAATAAATGTACAAAGAGTCTAATATCGCCATCATAACAACAAGCAGTGACGTCGATGACGAACCCCAGGTTAACACAACTGACATAGTGGCTTAGCCCATGGACAACTGTTGCGACAAATGTAAGGAATTCCATGAAGAAGGTAATCTGTCATTTGGTGATTTGGCAGCAGACCGCCTTGCGTGTTGACTTTTTTATGAAATGGTATGGATGCCGGCCGTTCATAAAGCAATGGCAAACTAATGAACGTACACTTGTCAAGAGATCACAACAGCAAAAAATGCTGGCGTTGACTGCGACGTCGCGTAAAGGATGCAACTAACTTTTGTCAATGGACTACTGTGCACGTTACTTACAGATTACAGGGCTAATGTTATCGGGATAGACCAGAAACTAGCTAATAAAAAGTTTTAGAAATCGAGAGGATCAACTTCATTGCACCGGGTTTCATCCCATATGGTTCAGTTTCTTTCCGCAGAGGGACCTGTCGAAAGCGTAGCACAAAGAACTAACTCCGTAGCTTCAGAAATGACCCCCCCCCCCTCCCTAGGAGATTCCGAGAAAATGTACTCATGAACCGAAAGACGCAGCCCAGGATCGAACCCACGTAAAAACCACTGCAGAATATCCTCCTCCAGAAATGTCAAGCATTCTTTGCCCACATTGTCAAAGAACATTTCGAGACAAAATAGGTCTTATCTGCCATCTTAGAACTCACGGCTCCATACTTTCAACCCCACTGGATGAAATGAATGGTCATCATCATTCTTGATGGACAAACAACATCATATCAATGGTAGAGCGGTTCTGTTGAAAGCTACACTGTGATTCGGAGTAGACTTGATCCCCTAGGACTTGAAGTCTGTGCAGAACAATTCTGGAAAACACTTTTCCAACAATACACAAAAGTGAGATACCCCTATAGTTGTCGCAGTCGCTCCGATCGCCCTTGTTCTTGTACAGTGTTATGATGCTTGAATCTTTGAAATCCTGTAGGACTTGTCCTTCTCGCCAGCATAGCTCTATTAGCTGGTGGATCTGTAGAGTGAGTATACCATCAAGACAGTGACCTCAGAAATTGTTGAACTGGAACAATGTGGCATTATAAGAAGGTCATCTTCGAATTACTGCTCACCATTGGTGATTGTAAAAAGTTAAGACAACAGCTTAATAATTTGCGTGACTATAGAAAGGTAAATGCACTTACAAGTTTGAATGCAGAACCAACGCCGAATGTTGACGAACTAATTGAAAGAATGGCAAAATCTAAATTTGTTTCAAAATTAGATCTAATGAATGGATATTGGCAAATCTCGATATCAGATTCATCAATGCATAACACTGCATTTGCCACTCCCTTAGGCCTATTTGAATGGATTCATATGCCTTTTGAATTACAAAATTCACCCAGCACATTAATGAGAATGATACGCTTACAACTTCGAGACATTACAAATACAGCAACCTTTCCTAGCCTATGGGTTAACGTCTTTCTCCGTAATCCCGTATATTCTCGTGAGTAACGTAACCTGTGCGAGAATCGGTAGCGGTTTTCGCTGCGTTGGTAACTTACGGGGTATGTGAGCCAGCCGCTCAGAAAGCAATGGCAAACTATTGAGCGAATCTTGTCTAGAATATCAACAGCAGCTGAAAAATTATGATGTTGACTGAAACGTCCTGTATGGGATATGCACACTCAAAAAAAATATGGATATTTGCATCCATACAGAAGATATAAGCCAACACATTACCATTTTAGATAAGATGTTTCAATGTATAAGATTATCCTGACTCAAGGCAGAGCCAATTAAGACTAAAATAGGTTTCTCCGAAGTTCACTTTCTAGGACACAGAATCTCTAGAGGATTCCTGATAACCGATCAAAAATTAGTGAAACAAAATTCTTGATATTAAAGAACCAACTACAAAAACAGAAATCGGGAGTGTGGGCTGTCAACTATAAGTAGTTAGGTTTGGACGTTTCAGATAGTATTTGTGGCGGATTATGTGGCGGACACCGCCATAAATGCTCATATATTTGTTATATGTCGCCCCCTTGTTTTGTCACAAAAAACGGATCCAGAACGGACCGCCATTGACCTAGTTATCTGGTACATCCGAGCGAACAGGCGCGAATCGGACCGGAGACGTGGTGTGATCGAACCCCATCGATGCAGATTTCGAACCCTTCGATGAGGAGACCGAAGTCAATATGACAGATTGGAAAAAATGGTTTATTCCATCACTTAAGTTACCTCGAGTATCCAGAGTTGGATGCATGAATAACATTTTCACGGCTCAGAATGATAGTTATCAACATTCCCTCGGTGTCCATAATTGGTACCCATGTATCAACTTTAAGCGATTGGCGAAAATCTGCTTTAAAAATACTAGCGAGGCAAACATTATTATTAAACTTTTAAGCCTAATAATATAATAAATGGCTATATTTCTAGTATGTATAACGTAGATTGCCGTTCTCTGTGGCTAAGGGCTTGCGAACGCGGTTTGTAAACCAGTATACCCGGGTTCGAAACACAGCGGTGCTGGTTTTTTCGAAAAAAGGTATAGGAGCCGGTCGTTCAGAAAGCAATGGAAAACTACTGAACGTAAACTTTGCCCAGGAATCACGAACAGCGAAAATGCTGGGGTTGACTGATACGTCCTGTGAAGGACATGCAACTTAATTTTTTTTAAACGTAGATTATTAATCTGAATATAAAAATGTTATTCTCAAATAATACAAGTAATAACCTGCTAAGACAATCATAAAAATACGTAATAAAATAATACTCCCCCAGTTATGTCCCCTTGGCACACAGAATAAATTGTCTCCCTTCATTGCACCGCAACAAATGTTACTTACAACAGGTTAAAGGTCACACAAAGTTCAACTATGTGAATTACTGTCGAGTGATGAAGCGTCCAAAGTCGATTTGTTGTCAGGGATTCTTAAGATATACCAAGCGGGCCTGTTTCTATCTTTATTTCTGTATTTTCTCTTTCTCTCTTTTCTGTGTCTTTATTTGTTTATTTCTTTATTTCTTTCCATCTTTATGTCTTTCTTTACTTCTTTATATATCACGGTGCGCTGCTCACACTCCTCAGTAACTTTAGACCTGTTGTGCCCCACTAGCGACCTTGACATAATTTATATCTGCAATTTCCATGACCGACCACGCGGCATGGGCTGTCAACGCATTACTCAGCGCTGAAGTCATGTCTGAACATGCATGCTGTAAACATTTTACAGCCTGTTTTAATGATATAGCCATGTCAGCAGTTTCCTAAGTAGAAAGGTATAGAACATACGTATAGACCGGTTTGAACAGGTTATGGCTATAGCTATATCGTACCACGTGACTTTGTGCTATAAAAATCTACACGCAATTGCTACGGTCCCATTCTATTGCTGCATCACAGAAGAGAACGGACAAGAAGACAGAAAAAGCGGTATCATTATAATTATTCGTATGTCTAGCGAGTGTGAAATAGTAGCCGGTCTGGACAGTCTGTGCCATCCGGGTCCACCAGCTCACTCGCGCACCAGAGGCAATGGATTAACTTCGTGCTCATGTCATATGTCACGTGACCAAGTCATCCAGGCAACTACTATGCCTTACCCACTGGGACAACCTTCATACAGCTATATATATATATATATATATATATATATATATATATATATATATATATATATATATATATATATATATATATATTCTTCTTTCGTTCGCCTTAAATATGTTTATAACTGCAATGTTTCTCTTGTGTGAATCTAACAGTCTTTTTTAGTTCACTCAGTGGTCCATAGAGTTTATCTTCCTCTGTTGTCTCTCTAGGCCAGAAGGTTCGCCTGGATATGTTGTAGTTTGGACAATCCCAGAACATGTGCTCTGCTGTCTGCAACGCCAAGCCACATGTGCACATGGCAAAGTCACTAATCTTGAATTGTGTATACATGTGGTTATGTAATCTATTGTGTCCTGTTCTGAGGCGAAGAAGAATTACCTGTTCTGGTCTGTCCATAACGTGGTAGTCGCCTTGAGTAACGTTTGGGAGCCTTCTGACTGATTTGATCATTCTTGTCTTTTGGTGGTATGTAATGGGCACATCAGGTTGTTCTTCTTTTGCTCCTTCCTTAGCCAATCGATCAGCTCTGTCGTTTCCGGGGACTCCACATTGGGATGGTATCCACTGTATGGTGATCTTACGCTGACTGCTAAGTTCAGAAAATAGTGTCCTTAGAACTGGCAATTTCCCAGACAGGGGCGCCTCTATTACGGATTTTGCATCTGTCAATATCACCACAGGTTGTGTACCATGGCTGGTATTTTGTAATTTCTATGTGACTATTGCCATATGTCATATGACAGACAGATAGAGAGAAACAGATTGGCAAGCACATCAGAGAATATAAATAGAACATTAGCAGAGATAAGCGCAATGTAGCACTGTCAAAATACAAGTGCTACGTCAGAAAGTTGTGTTGTTTAACAATGCAACCGTGTTCTTAGGGACACTTCACCACTAGCTTTCATGCAGAATAGTCGCTTAGTCGCTTTACATCTACAATAGTACAGTTCGTGCATTAGAACGCTTTCTCCTTCACAGATAGTCTACAGTCATACGCTCACTCACACTTGTTCACGAACAGCCGCTGCATCTGCTAACTGCCGGACGGTCAGTTCGGGTTTTCGTTCAGACTTGTGAGATCAAGTCAGTGCCTTTGTCTGACGATCGTGCTGGTACATCGTTTTGATAAAACGGCCGGGGGCTGCTAGCTCCGTGCACCACACTCGCATGCGTTAGGGGCTGCTCCACGCAACACTGACACCAGGGCTGTGATAGTTGCAAGCATGTGGCGGGAACATGAGTCTGCGTCAATAGCCTGAAGGCTGGCGATGGGAGAGTGTTCGTGACCGTTACACTATGTCTTGCTGGTGGCAATTAAACGTCTCCATTTATTTCACTTGTGGATTGTTCTTCGTTGCTGATAGTTATTGTCGTCTTGCTGTGAGCTGTTGGATGTGAGGGGGCCGGCTCACCGGACTTTCGGCAATCTCAGACGATTCTTGTGGTTATCATATTACCCTAGAGCCGGAACCAGGGCGGGAGCTTATTAACATATTACCCAAGTGTACTCGCTCTGTGACAACTATCTTGATTGCCTCAATTTTAGCATCATAGTTATGGCAGTCCTTTCCTGTTGGAACTCTGGCCGTGTCTCTACTATAGGGTGGGGTAAAATGATCTGACACATTTGTAACTTTAATAAAACTAAATTAGAATAAATAAACAAAACATTATTTTTATTTATCAAATGTACACATGATGCCATTTTGTTTTGTGTTGTTTGAGGTGATGTTCCCCGGTCATTTAATTTCATTCCGATGTGACCTCAGTTGGCCTGTCCGATCACCTGACTTGAACCCGTGTGATTTTTTTTTCTCTCGGGATACCTAAAATCAAAGGTATACATTCATCGCCCCCGATCTATTGAACAATTGAAAGATGCAATTCATCAAAAAATTGAGTCTATTCCGCATGAAATAATCCGCTGAGTTATGGACAACTTTCGCGAACGTCTTCAAATGTGTGTGGACAATAACGGCGAACATTTGACTGATGTAATTTTTAAAATAAAATGAAATAAAATGACATCATATGTACATTTAGGACATAAAAATACTATTTTTTTCATTATTCAAACAACATAAAATAAAATCGCATCATATTTACAGTTGATAAATAAAAATACTTTTTTGTTCATTTATTCTAATTTAGTTTTATTAAAGTTACAAATGTGTGAGATCATTTTGCTCCACCCTGTATTATTTGGGTATTCTATGTACACTCACGTTCCTCCATTTCGAACAGCATTTTGTGCTGACCCATCTGTGTAGACTCGGATCCAGAGATCCTGTGGGTATTCGTCATCAAGGAAGCTGAGAGTGGCTGCTCTGCGCTGTACACTGTTTTGTTCTTCCTTGTCAAATATTCCTCTCACTTTTGTCTGGATTTGTAGCGATAGTCTATGTTCATCTTTCCACGGGGTTCGCTCTGGAATAGTTGTCAGGGGGATACCAACTGTGGGTAGATCGATGGTTTCTCTGCAGAGTTGTTTGGCCTGGTGGATGAAACTACTTCTTTTAAACGGTTCTTCATAATGTGGCCTAGCAAGCTGAGGAACTTTTCTGCTTGTATTAGTGTTTTTGTATCTGTGCGTTCTCTTAGAACTTGTGTCCTCGCCATATTCTCCATTGCTACTATAGTGGTTGATCTCATCCCTCCTGTGATGACTCTAAGAGCTTGATTTTGCAACTTGTCCAGCTCCTGTTATGTGGTTTTTGATGCTGAACACCACGCAGTTGACCCGTATTCCAAGTGTGTGTGACGAAACGGCAATTCATTTGTGCTACGTCGGGCGAGATTCCACTTTATTCGGCGCGTCATCAGGGACTTTCCCGGTTATTAATAGACTTGGGATTGTCGAGTAGGATTTTCCGGCTAGAATGTTCGCGAAGCACCGGGAATTGAGTGACCAGGGTTACTGGGTTCATCATCAAATTCTCGTGCAGAAGCATCTAGAAATTCTAGTGCGGAAAATAGAGTTTTCTCGAGGAGTTGAGACACATCGTGAAGCACTCATTTCTCGTGCGCTGTGGTTCGCAAGTAGGAGAAATGCTGCAGTCAGCTCATTCACTTTCTGAATCTCCTAGTGTGAGGATGTACTGCGTTTGTGTGGCAGTTTGAACATTCCCTCACACTCAACCAAGATGCAGCTGACTGTCGAATCTCACGGCCTGCCGGCTCACAGACAGTAAGGTAGCTGACGGGACAAAGGTCTACGATTCAGGTACTGACTTTATTAATTGATTTAACACTGTAAATTGAACATAGCACGCGATATTTTAGAACTCATTACTATGCGGCCGACTTTGCATTGCTAATGAGAAACCGATCGATAACGTAGTTGAGAAGCTAGGGCGGTATACACCTGCGCGTGTCGCGTTTGTTTACAAGCCTGTGTAGTTCTGTCAACTGTTTAGAACAGAAAGTCTGTTAGATCGGCAGAATATGTTCAAATGTTATTGATTAGTTATAGTGAGTAGCTGCATATACTATGTTTGCTGTACTATGATCGGGAACAGTAAACTGTGGTATCGATTGAACCTAATTTATGTCAGTCAGTAATTAAGGTCAGCAGAGTATTGGAATTAGACAGGTAAGTTGACAGATGTAGAATTTAGTTAGTGAATTGCTGAGATGTGCTATGGAAATAGAGCACTTAATGAATAGCCATAGGAAGTGATGTAGCTATTTTGTGTGTGAACTAAATAGTGAATTCATTTCGAGGAACTGTGGAATTCGCTGAAGGTAAGTTCATCAGTGGTGCTAGATATATGTATATGATGTTATCGTGCATATATTAGGTCATGTTGTGTACTACTTCAATGAGCGATGTACCGACGCCGAAGTGGTTCGACGCAATATGACATTGCGTTACAGTCACGATGTAAACATGCATTCTTGATTCTTTTCTTTCCTGTTCTGTTCTTTCCATACTGGCATGTAGCACGTGAGTGCTGATGTGATGGAAGTATGGAGGAATAAATGGAGGTTGAATGAGGCACGGGGACAAATGGGATATGGTGACTGCGTGTAAGTTATTGATGTATGGGACTGGCAAACCAAGCCAGCCAAGAAGTTCGGCCACGGCCAAGGCTAATCCGCTTGGACGGTCAGAACTGGAGAGATCCTTTGAACATGTAGGGGAACATGTTTTCTCATAGAAGGACTTCTTGGTTCTAAGGAAGAGTCTAACAAGAAGAGTTTCGCTACAGAGTGGGCAGGAGGTCTCACTAGCGAAATGGATGATGTACATATGTTATGTGGTCATGTATTATTGCTATATCCCGAGTGGTAGTACTTTGATCATTGTTATGTTGGATATTGGATTTATAATGTTAGGATAGGGTCTAGTAACTCCTTACCTAGATATTTAGTTCTCGTTAATTCTAGAACAAATATAATGATGGACTTTAGCGACAACCTTTAGGTGAATAGGGATAGGTGAGACGCTAGATCAGACTCGCCATTCTTGATTCTTAATCTGTTTGACGGGCTGTTCGGAAGGGCCAGCTGACATTGGACTGAGACTCATGCTTTAATCTTATCAACATAGAGATGATGCTCTACTTAGTTACATAACTAGGTAGCTTAACTGAAGGTTGATTAGTCATGGATTTGATGCATGTGCGCCAATGTTTGGAGCCGAATACTTTCACCGATCGCTCTTACTTTCATGTGTTGCCTGTTAGAACCAGCCGATATCTACAGTGTTGCCGGAAACCACTACGTGTTCCATGGCGACTGGTCACTATATATACTTACCACGCCTAACTGTACTACAACATGCAAGAGGGTGAATCATCAGGAACGACTAATACTCACCACGTGATTCTTGAACCCTGCAGCAGCACTTGTGGGCAACGAGATGGTTTGTCTATATAAAAACTATTGATAATAATATATTTCAGCAAAGTGTTCGTACCTGAACAATCATGCCGGTGTATATCGACTATTGATGTACCAGGAAAATATGATGAAATGCTCGCTCCAGAGAGACGTACCAAGCTGGGGTAGTTACAGCTCTGAGAGCTCATCAGTTCCAAGTCAAAGTTTATCCGCCTAACCGTCGGAGACTCCAGGCAATTGATTGGCAATTATTAAGGTGCAGTAACTACGTTTGCAACTAGTGTCCGGTCATGACTAGACCCACACACGCTTGCGTATTGGTTTACTGAAATTTGTGACGGTATATTGGTCAACTCATCCTTGTCCTGAGGAACATTTTGTGCTGAAAGAAATTAGTTCTTATCAAATCATTCAGGTCAACTGCGTCCAAGCACTATTGACAGTAGGTTCAGTCACCAAGGTAAACCATGTTTCAGAATTGTGTATGCCTTGACTCCGAGGGAGTAAGAACATTAGTGACTGGTCAATGTATTGAAATCATCTGCAGGAACTTTTGTACATTTCATGTGACTTTGTTGAACTTGTTGCAGTATTGATTTATTACCCAACCAGGGGTAAGCGCTTCTATTCCAGGACCATTAGATTGGTTATTTGCTACGTAGAGTTAATTCAAGAGATCAACTGGGGTCACCTCAAGGATGAGTGTCTCCCAGCCAGGCTGTATACGGAGAACTGTTTAGTGTGGTGAACAGTGACTCATTGTGATATTATAGATTTGACGTTTGTCCAGCCGTGTGTGGTCCAAGTGGTTAAGTGCTTTGTTACCTGATCTTAGCTCTGGGGAAGGAGTGGTCTCCAAAGGTTCCAGTCATCATTCTGGAAGAGAGCCGGGTGAGTGTCGGACCGACTGGACGGAACATCTACATCAAATCTGCATATCAGCCTACTGATAAGAATAGTAGCATCTCTGACTCTGACTCTGTCTCTAATCTATCCTCTACTATTGTAAATAGAATGATTCTATCAGGGTGTTCAATTCCTACCTATTTTCTTTAGGGTAGAATAAACTTTGTTTATGTTGACTTATTCTTTCCACAGTTATTGAGTGTGGTCTCGGACGATGCCTCAGTGTTCATTGTCCCAAGGGTGAGAGTAGTTAGTGGGGGTCTAGAATCTGGGAGGGGTTTGTAGACATATTGAACTAATACGAGGTCAACAGCAGAGTAAACAGTGTATCTACCTGTCCAACCCCTGGGGTTAGAATATACGGGAGTGCTAAGGACACCTTGGGCTTGGTTAACTCTCAACACCCAAGGCGAAACTGTCACACTGTGGTCGTATGCTCTGTTGATAAACTTTGCTAAGTATTTTCCCACTGGCTCCCCAAGTGGTTCCATTTAGCTTTCTCAGGATGGCTATTTTCCTTTTGGCTTTTGCTACTGCTTTTTTTATGTGTTTTCTCCATGTCAGCCTGTCGTCGAATGTTACACCAAGGTATGTTGGTTCTTTATCTTCTCTTAGGGGTGTTCCATTTATCTGAATGATCCCTGCCTTTTGTTTCGGAGAAAGGGTAAATAGAGTGGTGCTGCACTTGTCAGTGTTTATGCTGACACACCATCTATCCGCCCATGCAACAAATGTATCTACAGTTCTCTGTAGCAATATGGTTGCCACTGATGCATGTTCATTTTCGCTCCACAAAACCAGGTCATCAGCGTACATTGCCGTTTTAATTCCATACGGTAGATTAGCAACAAGATCATTGATGAAGATTAGAAAAAGCGTTGGGAACAGCACTCCTCCCTGGGGAACACCGTGACGCAATAATACTTTCTTGCTCTTGAGACCGTCTATCTGTACTCGGGCTCTTCTGTTGTGCAAGTATGCTTTCATCAATTTGTACATTCTTCCATTGACTTTACAGTTTCTCAGTTTCTTCATCAGACCTTCTTTCCAGACTTTGTCAAAGGCTCACTTCAGATCTATCCATGCCGCAAGTACCAGCTTCTTCTCTTGGAATGCATCCTCCACTTCTTGAGAGAGGTAGGTTGTCTGATCTTCCGTAGAGTAGCACTGCCTAAAGGCAGCCTGTTGTGGTACAATGATGTTTTCACTTTCAATGTACCACTGTAGTCTGTAATTGATGACGCGTTCCATTGTTTTGCAGAGACAGCTGGTGAGGCTAATGGGTCTGTAGCTGGAGGCAATGGAACTGTCTTTCCCAGATTTTAGGAGGGGTATCATGATTGCTTCTCTCCAGACTTGTGTAACACTGCCTAAGGTCCATGTGTTATTAAAGATCTGTAGCAGCTTTGCTTTGGCCTCTGTTCCTAATCATTTCATTGGAGATACCATCAGCTCCTAGTGACTTTCTCATTTTAAGTTTTGATATGGCTAGCTCCAGTTCACTGAATGTGATAGGTGTCTCCATAACCTCATGTACAATTTCCTTCTGTCCTGTATGTTGCCATTTCTATCGAATCTCTTGTTGTTTCTCTGGACTAATTTCGATATTGTTATCTTGTGCGAATGAGTCCGCAAAATGGTCAGCTCCTTGCTTTCCTGTTAAGATGTTTCCGTCTTTATATAGTACAATTTTTGAGTTTCCCCATGTGCCCTCATCGTTAAGTTGTTTTATTAGCTTCCATAACTTCCCTGTGTCTCTTTCAAAGTTCAGTGACTCTGTTTCCTCCTGCCAGCTTTTCCGTCTAGCCTGCAGCTGGGCCCTTTGAAATTTCCCTTTTGCGTGCTGATATTTATTGTGGTGCACTTGGCTGGGATTGGCCTCTGCTTGCTTTCTACATACATCCACATCATTATGCAACTGTTCCAGTTCACTACTCCAGTAGGGTTTGTATTGTTTACGGGTTCCACTTGGTATTATTTCTCGTGCTGCCTGTAGTATGCATTTCCCAAACTCTTCAACTACTTTATTTATGTTCTTCTCAGTGTTCAGGTTTCTAACCAGTATGCTGGTGCGATGCTTGTACATTGTCCAGTGTGCTTTCTTGTAGTTCCACCTCGAGAGGGTGCTGCTTTCACTTACAAGCTCATTTTCTACAGTTAGAAAGACTGGCCAATGGTCACTGCCACCAAGTTGTTTCACAACAATTCGTGTAATGATGTTCCACTCCAGGTCTGGTGAATGAAACGCCAGGTCAGGTGTAGTTGTAGTAGCAGGCCTCTTTCAGTCCTCAAGGACTATATAGAGTTGTGCCGCTTGGGAGGTGCCTGGCAGCACCGCTGGTGACTGTATAGTCCAATGCGAGAGTGACAATCCCTGTCACAGTTTCCGCATCCGTAAGACGAGGCAAGTCCCGCAGTAAGTGATTGCGTTTTAAGCCTGTGCCACCTATCCTCATTTTGTTGGATCAGATTGCGCTCAAAGGGCACCAGTCCGTTTCGTACATCTCTTCTCCAGGAGCATCTGTCTGGTGCAGCTCTTTCCCACGTGTCTGGATCTACTCCAAGGGTTTTCATATCTTGTTTACACACATCCCTATATCGCATTTGGGATCTTCCGGTTGGCCTCTTTCCTGTGGCTAGTTCTCCGTATAGGAGATCTTTGGGAATACGTTCATCCTCCATGGCCCAGCCACCGAAGGCGTCTCTACTTGAGGAGGGTGTGCACTGTGGTAATATCTGCTCTTTCAAGCACATGTTTGTTTGTTATGTGGTCTTTCCATGTTATGCCCAGGATACGTCTCAGACATCTCATGTGGAAGGAATTCAACTTCATTTCCTGTCTTGAATACAGGGTCCAGGATTCAGACCCATAGAGTAGTGTGCTAACAACACAAGCTTTATAGACTTGAGCTTTTGTACGCTCTGTTAGTCTATTATTCTCCCAAACTCTTTTAGCTAGCCTGGAAAATGTTGTGGCTGCCTTTCCAATGCGTCTGCCGCTTTCTGTCTCTAATGAAAGATTATCTGATATTGTCGACCCCAAATACACAAACTCATGGAGACCTTCAATTCGTAATTAGAAATTTTGATTGACGGAGGCGCACCAGCATCTTGTTCCATCACCTGTGTTTTATTTAGGCTAATGGTGAGCCAAAGTCTTGCCATGCCAGTAGAAAGTGAAGAACCTCCCCTTGATGCTTCCAGATTCTTGGAGTCTGGTCTCTTGCAGGGCGACAATGTCTATCCCCAGTATTAGTAGTTCGTTGTTTATCACTGCAGTTTTGCGGGCATCCACAATCTCGTTTAGATCGTCTGAGATGCCAGGGGTCATGGTTCTTACGTTCCATGTTCCAAGCCTTAGGACCGGTTATGTTTTTTTCTTGTTGCTAGGTGTATAGATTGCAGTCCATGTTTCGGGATTTCCCCCCTAAGCTCCACGCACCCCCAGGAGCAGATGAACCGTGGCGAGACAACACCTTATTGACTGGGGGGATGCCCAGCTTTGGCGGCCGGTAGCTGTCTAGTGAGATACGATGATCTCTTCCACCGTCGAAAGTAGCCCCTGGCGCCTTGCTCTACGCCAATCGAGCATTAAGACTTATAACCGGCAAATGCTGCTTCCCGTGTTGTGTCACCGCTTTACGCGGTGCTTAAGTGACCTCTTCAGGGCACAAGCCTGGTCAATGGAAATCGGAGAACCAGCTGTTGCCCAGTAGCAAGTTCCCCCTCTCCACGTCGCCGATGTTGACCAAGGGAAAGGCAGTAGCCAATGCAACTTGGCATCGGTGCCGTCGCAGGAGTTTCCAGAACTATGTTGTTTACAACATGGAACTGCCTTAGGGACTCCATCTCCGATTTGTCCTCGGGGTTTACTCCCGAAGCCTTTCCCAAATGGGTATACCCGCAAGGCAGCGGGGGTTTGATATTTAGAGTTCCCTCTCTTAGAAGAGATACCAACCAAGGCTGACGAGCCTCCTCTGCCCGGGGATCAATAAGGAGGGAAGTCTACCATTCTTCCTTCCTGGCAGTGACCATACTGATCAGATGACCGTAGCCATTGTCTCTACTGAGAGATCCTCTGCCCACTGTCACTGACTTGAAACCATAACAAACAACTATCTGTTGGCTGCTCCCAAGTCCAATCCACCACCTGCTCACATGGCTTCACGTTACCCTGGGGGGGGGGGGGGTATTGAAGTGGGGCGCACGTCCACGTACTTTTGCATCCAAGATTGCGGGTGATAGTTTTGAAGGTTTTTGGTGGGGTAAAATCCCGGGTGAAATTTTTTTGGCGCGTTTCTGTAAAAGTAATTATGGCTGCCTGGTCTATTTTTTGGTGGGAACGGGGTCTATGAAAATCTGTGGGTTGTTTCTGTGAAAGTAATTAAGGTATTGGAGGGGCGTAAAAGTGTTCGTGTCTATTTTGGTTGGTGGGATATCTGTGAAAGTAATTAAGGTAGTGTGAGTACGGTTGAAGGGGTGGTTGAAGGGAAAGTTATATATTGCGGTTGGACGTGACTACGTAGGAACGGGTTATAAGCGGGAATGGTGAGTAAGAGGTGTGTTTAATGAAAACGGGGGTTCCAAGCACATGTTATGGTAGTCGGGGAAATTCTTGCTGGTTGGTCGGGGTGTGACGGAACGGGGTAAAATATCGGTACCGTGTTAAATGTGTGATAGTAGTGTCTTTTTTTATAATAATTTATTTAATAATCATTTTATAAAAATAGTAATTCCTTGGACTGCCAGAGTAACTAACGACGACTGCCTGAAACAGGCTAATGAAACTAGAACATTATATACAACAATAAGACAGAGACAAACAGCTTTCCTCAGTCATGTGATGAGAGGCATTGGAGAACATCGTAACAACTGGAAAGATCGAGGGGAAGAGAGGTAGACCAAGAGAAGTGATGCTGGATAGATTGAGACGGTGGCATGGAAGAATATCAGCAGCAGAGTTTATCCAGAAAACCAAAGACCGAGATCTATGGAGAGCCATGAACGCCTACGCCAGCCGGCACGGCACGTGGTGATGATGAGTGTCTTACTGAAATTAAAGGGTGGTATGTAGCTTCTTCACTGAAATCTTATAAAGGTGTAATGGCTATGGTGTGTCGTAAGGGGTATTAGTGGTCGATATAGCGATGGTCATAAATATAATAAGATAAGAGGGTATAAGCTGAAAAAAACTTGGAGTCTGGTAATATATTGCGATAGGAGCCCGAAAAATGAGCCACAGGACCACTCGTGAGGGCTGGAAATATTGGAAGTCATGTTTAGGATGGCGGGTAATGTTTTTGTTGAACCAAAAGATAGGAACGTTTTAGGCCGGTGATGGCGGGTAATTTTTTTTAATTTTTTTTAATTTTTTTTTTTTTTGGGGGGGGGGGAGTGGTTAAAAAAGATAATAGCCAGGAGTTTGTGTGGGGAAAATAACCATACAGACAAATACGTTTCTTCTTATTCTGTCTGGTTTCTCATATGATAAACTCGCCTAGGCACACGCGCGCGCGAGCACAGGAAAAGAGAGAGGTCAGGCACCACAAGGTCTGTTTGTTTTTTACTTGCGTTATTTTCGCTTTTACTTGGTGTTACAGTATTTCGGTACCTCCATTTCAAAGGTACAGAATGTAAAATACCCCAAAAGTCAGCTACACGCCGTGTAAACACACGAAGCAATACACAATGCATGTAACACTCAGTAAAAAGAAAAACATAACACAGATGTGAATCTTATCACATGTGTCAGGTATTTGATAGTGTACGGCATGTCAACTAATCAGATGTGCTTTTTAGATGTGCTTGAAAATCTACAAATTGGTGGGAAAGAAAAAAAAACATATATTGGAAACAAAAACTGTCATAAGGATTGATAATGAAATAGGCCACTGTCAGCCTATTAAGACAGGGCTGTGTAATGATTTTTCCCCTGTACACCAGAAATATATGAAAAGATCAGTGAAGTACGTAACATCAATAACAATAGATATGCAGTCTTGATTGTAGACAATGAACACGACCATACAGTCAAATACATCTACGTACAACGAAGCAACCAGACAGACATCCGTACAGATAAACACACCTACGTACATATACAGAAACAAACAGACAGACAGACCTATGTATATATACAGAACCAAAACAGACACGCGTACATATACAGAAGCAAACAGACAGATACACAAGTACAACGAAGCAACCAGACAGACATCCGTACAGATAAACACACCTACGTACATATACAGAAACAAACAGACAGACAGACTATGTATATATATATATATATATATATATATATATATATATATATATATATATATATATATATATATATATATATATATACAGAACCAAAACAGACACGCATACAGACATATACAGAAGCAAACACAGATAAAAACTAACATACCGGAACGTGAAAGAGCGTTAATATATACCGTGAGACTGGGACGGGTAAAATGGTTGAAAATCCCAGGTCGGGTCTATGAATTCTTTTTGGTTGAAGTGAAATTCTGTTGGTTGGAACGGGGCAGTCTGTGAAAGTAATTAGTCGAAAGTAGGAAGAGTGGGGTGTTCGTGTCGGTACCAACTGTTTTAAATGTTCATAAATGTGTGATGATAAATGTGGGGTGATAGTGAAAATAAAAGGTGGTATGTTCATATTCACTAAAATTTTATAAAGTTGTAGTGGATATGGTGTGTGGTAGGGATCAGGAACGCCTATACTTCTACATTCAGACAGACACGTACAACGAAACACACACAGTACAATTGCCTGGGACCATCAACACGCACGTTTCAGGGCTACGTTCAAGAATTTCTTAATGAGAAAAACACGCGGTGGTACCACTAACCCCTTGCTATGAATGGGGGTGAGCATCATGATTCTATTGGTTGTTTCAAGTGGCTTTTTCCCCCCTTCTTTTCCGAGAGACATCAACTCTGCCATATATATATATATATATATATATATATATATATATATATATATATATATATATAGTGAGAGAGAGAGAGAGAGAGAGAGAGAGAGAGAGAGAGAGAGAGAGAGAGAGAGAGAGAGAGAGAGAGAGAGAGAGAGAAGAAAAACCATACAATGGAACAAAAACATAATAAAACAGAGAGACAAAATTAAAAACAAATAATAACATTTTCAAATGGCTTTTATTGGTATACAACATTTAAAAATGGCTTCGTTTACGATCGACTTGATTATTGTAGAAAGATGTCTGGTCTTTCAGAGGCTTGTCTTGACTGTCGGTAGACTGCTCTGGCTTGTGTGTAGCTTGGTCACCGTAACGTAGATTCTCAAAAGCAGCTAGAATGTCAGACTTCATCGAGACGAGAGATTCAAACTCTGCTTTCGTAAGTGTAATTCCTACATTGGAAGGATATACCATCTCAGAATCATAATACTGATATAGATGGAGTGTCGTCGTTCCTCTATCTTGAGAAACTGTCACCGCTTTCAAACTGTTGTCTAGTTGTCTGGGTATATCAACAGGTCTTGACATGAATAACCACTTGGGTGTAGACATCTTGATCGTTGTAGACACAAAAAGATGAGTGGTCGTCTCAGTTTATAACGATGAAGTTATCTAGTTGTAAACAGGTCTGGACTTGTCTTTTTTTAACCACGGAGTAACCAATCGAAACACGAGACGATCGTTCACGTGTTGTCTGTGTCCAAATGGTTGTAGGATACGTGACATGCTCGAGCCGCGGCATTTCATCAATAAGAAATACAACGCATACAGACCACAAGTACTGTTATTAATGTCTTGTAGCATACGGGTGTTGTACACGGGTGATCTGTCCGAGTTTCGTTGTATAAAACGGATAATGTCGGCGTGTAATGGTGGCAAGCCAAACGAATCGAAATATTAAAACTGACCTAGACAATTAAAATATAGGGCGATCCAATGTGACCCAGAGTAAGCACTGGTGTCAGTATTGACGATCAAAGCAGCTGGCTGTGTTCTATCAATGTGTCTAGGCAAGTGATCTCTAGCGGATACGTTGACTAGTGGAAGGCGTCGAACAAGCAGATCAGACATGAGTAATTGTCTTAGTTGTTGGGTATCCATTATGCTATGTAATCGGTTAGCACTTGTCTCGTCTTGGAAACTTCTAGGACCGAGTCGAGTTCGGCGTATACGACGACTTGTAGAGGTGCATCCGTTATAACGTCAAACTTTAGTTCTACTGACAGTGGACCAGATTTCGCCATTTCAAACTGTTCTCGGTCTAATATACTGGGAGTCAGATCAAAACAATATAATACCATATATTATACCATTCCCGACATCCTTACCGATCAGACCAAGGGCCAAATTTGTACCATGGAAAGCTCGCATGTACTGACTCGTGGTATAATTCATGGTTAAGGGTTTGCCTGTGACACTACGCCCATCTACCATCAGACTCAAATAGTTTAACTGATAATGATTGAATATGAAGGGGTTCGTATTCAGCTCACCATTGAAACAGGAAGCATTCACTAAACCGATCACCACCCGGGTCGGTGTCTGGCTGAGGAAAAGGTTATCTTGTGTGTGGGAAAACATACCTTTAGGGATAGAAAAGGTTTTTACCACCACTCTTTTAAAAGGATACTTGGCATTGGATCTCAATAAGGCTTTTTCATGGGCCAGAGAGATAGCTGGATTTAACTTAGCTTTCCTCACCAAGAGGGCGGCATAAGTAATGACACTTTTGTACCCACCGTTTACATCCGTGGCAATCAAATTAAAGACGGATTTTGATGGGGTTAGTTTTATTTTAATATCGACACCATTCAACATGTACCTGTCCTGATTGAAAATATCGGAATGTAGGCGCCCCATCATATCCAGAGGCACACTATAGCTGGATAAAGATCTTCTTTTGGCTAGACCTTTATTGTTATCACCCTTTGTGTCTGTCATGTGCAAAGGAGTATCTTGATAGTATAGAGCTGACGTCAGATGACTCTTTTTGTCCTCTTCACCATAATTCAGAAGAGCTTCCAAGAAGGCCCGGTACGGATACGAATTTTCACTCGGAGAAATAAGTGTCGTTCAGGGATACGTCTACTTGAGAAAACAAACTATGCAAATAATAATTTATAGGACCGACTTCGGCTGTGTTTGGTAGGTCGTCGCCATTGGGCAGTGTAACTTTAGCTCTCACGTGAAGAAAAGTATTAAACAAATCAATGTAATCTTCACCGACACCAGAAATGGTGAATTCGATGGGTGCCCCATAAGCTAACGTGGCCAACGGATGAATCTCCACAAACTGTCCCTCTTCCACGGCTGTCTGGGTGGGAGGCACACTAAACAGATCCAGACCAGAATGCAGACACTCGCACGACTTGGGATGAATTAACGCCATTATGAGAAAATATCCGAATGTCCCGCTTGGTGGTGATGTGTCTTATGAGTCGACGGCTTTCTGACTGTTGGTTTTATTCTTTTACTGGGCTGACCTGGCGGGGCGGCTCGTTTTCGTTTCCTAACCCCACTACCTGATTGGCTGATGTGTTGAGCAGCGCCTTGGAGTAAACGTTGACCAGCATTTCTGGCGTGTTCTTTGAAGGACTCACCAACATTTCTACCAGCTAGGGCATCTTGAGCCACTTGCAAACCCGTCCCCAGTCCTTCTCTCAATAGGGCTTTGCCACCAGTCTTCAACCAAGGAAGAATTGTGCGACCAAGACCACTAAAGAAACTACCAATTCCATGACCTCGCTGACTTCGACCACCCACAAAAACAGAGAGACCACTTCCAGCTTGATTGCAGAAATAATCCTCGTACATTTTGGGGTTGCGTTGGATTGGTACGTGCCTAACCATGGTTAGCCCAGATCAAACCGTTTGGTTGTTCGAAAATGTAACGTAACTACTGAAGTTCCACCTGTAAATGGGATAGGTTTCCCCTGCTCGTCGGTTATAAGAAGTTCAATCGTGTCAAATGAAAATCGACTGAGGGGTACGTAATGTGGCTTGTCATACATCCTAAATACGGAGGTGGTGGATCTGTCTAGAACTGGGAGTGTCCTCAGTAATGGTACCATCACATCACCAACCACCCGTGAGGTGACAATATCGGAATAGACGAAGACATTTTTTGTGACCTGGTCTAAATCGACTTCACCCACACCAGACAGACTGGGTTCAGTCTCGGTGACATGTGTCGAGGGAAATTGTAAAATTTCTGCCAACTTGTCACTAAGTCTAACTTCAGCCCCCTGTTCATATAATTGGAAACGAGCCTTATTCGAAATATCGTTATAAGAGAACATCATTCGGTTATGTTCTTGCAAGGCATCATCGAGACGCAGCCATTGCAGTTCATTGATAAATCTCTCACCCTCGATAAGCAATCTATTCAATTCACCAATGAATTTTTCTGTTGATTTGTACAGACCAGGCGTCAGCGTAATCGTCATCGGTGGGTCCTCTAGGTCTGAAGGTGAAAAGTACTTTATCCACACCTCGTCGTTCAAAATATTAAAATAGGTGTTGGGAAACTGAATATCGACCAAACCAACTTCGTACTGGGAGGTGAGCTTAATAGTTTGTGGCAGCTTGACAAAGAAATGTCCGGCGTTATTTTGGGGGTATATTTGTAACGATGCATTACTCGTCAGTGTCACGTAAAAAGTCATCTTAGTCTATTCGAGGTCTGAATGTTTCCTGATTCGAAAATGTAAAGTTAGCACTGAAGTCCCATCCTTGAATGAGAGTGTTTTACCCGTATCGTCAGTTAAAAGTATTTCCACCGTGTCGAAGGAGAATCGACTTAATGGTACATAATGTGGCTTATCATAAAGACGAAACACTGAAGGTGACAGTCGGTCCAATATAGGAACAGTCCTTAGTAAAGGAACCATGACGTCTCCAACTGGTCTCGCGGCTACGAGATCGGAATAGACATAGATATTTTTAACTTCGCTATCCATCTCTAATTCTATATTACCGTATAATAAGACATTGTCGTCTGATAGAGTCGAGCTTGGAAAACCCAACATATTCTTAAATCTGTCACTAACTTTAGCCTGGGCGCCTTTTTCAAATATTTTCATCCCGACTTTTTTCCAAGGTGTACCTAGCACGAATTTGATGTTTACTTTCTCGTCTAGTTGGGTTTCTACACACAACTTATTCAATTCCTCGATGAAAGTTTCAGGGCTGCTGAACGGACCCGGTGGACATACAAGGGTTATAGGTTTCATACCACTACCTTTAGGTGGAAAGTATTGGAACCAAATTTCCCCAGGCAAACCATTAAAGTACGAATTGGGGAATGGAATCTCGACCAGGCCCACTTCGTATTGGGTCGTTACATCAATGGTCTGCGGCAACTTGACAAAAAAGTGACCTGGTTGGTTGTTGGGAAATACCTTTGGCCCAGCATTACTCGGTAAAGTCACGTAGAAACTCATCGTTTTTCTAATTTAGGATTAGGTAGCATATAGCCCAAACAACTACGCATTAGAGCTACCCACAACTTGCCGTCTGGTGCGTCTGCGCTGCCTTGAGTCAGATTGAACAAAGACCTGGCAATTACGGCATACATAACCACCATTTGACACAGAAATACAATCTCTGGCCTCGGTACATGTTGTCCAAAGAATGACCAGATCGATGTTCTTTCCCCCTCTGTCGGTTGTGGGCGCACCACAATAGTTTCCACCCTGTTTTCAGTCACACCACTAGTCTCCATAACTAGCTAGTTGCGTGTCAGCTATCCAACTATTGAATGAATTGGGATAACCAAACCACTTCACTAAATACTCTTTCACACCACCTCTCCTGGGTCTTTCTTGTAAGATTGTTTCGATACGATACACTTGCTTGTCTCCAACTAGTTGTATTTCTTCTCTGTAGAACGTCCCCTGTAGTTCCTGTCCCGAATCGTCTTTTACCACATAGGTCACTGGACTGGTCTGGTTTATGCGACTGACAGTAAACAATTCTTCTGTCCACGAGGGCATATACCCTTTTTTAAAAGGTTGTTTGGGTTGAGCCAGTCTGACTCGATCCCAAGGTGTAAAATACACTTTTTTTCGATACGTATGTCGGCTTATACAAGTTATTCCACACCTCTTCTTGATTACTATAGTTGACTTGCACAGGGGCCATGCGAATACTTCTGTGATACGAACCATTGTAGTTCTGGATCAATTTATCTATCACGTCGACGTAGCGCAGTGTATTGGTCCTGGTGAAATAACGCCACATTTTTTCTTTCAGGGTTCGATTGAATCTTTCCACTATCGCTGCCTTCACGTCTTCATTCTCGGTGGTAAATAAGTGCACACCTCGATCTTTCAGAAATTTTAAGAAGGTCCGATTAACGAATTCCGAACCTTTATCGCTTTGAATATTTATCGGTTGGCTATCACCAAAGATTTTACTCACAGCCACCACTAGAGCTTTCCCCGTTTTCTTCTGGATCGGGTTGGCCCAAGCATATTTTCTAAACACATCGATACAAGTCACTAGGTACGACATCCCATCGTTGTATCTTTGTAATAGTCTCATATCTATCAAGTCGGCTTGAAATTGTTGATTTATACCACCGGTTATGGTCTGACGTCTCTGGAAGCGGCGACGGATCGGTTTATGTAACGTGTAGGTATCCTGATGACATAACCATTTATCTATTTTCTTCAGGTTAGTATTTCTTTGTAAGGCGGCTGCTCCACCATAGGCTCCCGGTTTCTTAGGGTCATAGTAATACTTTCTTAATTGGGCGGCCATTTTTGCCACTTGGGGGGTAGGTATCCTAGTCTTCTTCTTGCTTCGCCTGAGTTTGTAATGTGGTGTGGTCTCGACTGTTTTGGGCTCGACTACTTGAGCCGGTTGAATAGGTGTTGGTTGAAGAGGTGTTGGTTGAAGAGGTGTCTCGGCTACTGTTGTCGGTACACTGGTGACTTCAGGTTTTTGTTCCTTGATATCTACTAGTCCCAGAGGTTTGTGTCTGTACTGTTCGAGTCGATTCAGATACCTCTGTAGTGTTTGCTGATACGCTCTGGCCTTGTCACGAGGTGGTAGATCTTCTGTTTCCAGGACTTGTTGTATCTGACGATCCAAATCCTGTAGACTATCATTTAGTGTGTCGGGTGGTACATAGGGTTTTTCTAGCAACCGGGGATCGATCAAGACCATCTTCTTGGCCATTACAAACCCACCACGCTTTTCAACACATTTAGTATGGGGCCTAGTAAGGCGCCTATGAAACCACCTTGTTGTAGAATCTCTTTCCTTTTCTTGAGCGGTAATTTCTTATGAATAAGTGCTCTCAGACTGTCTTTGTGCCGTTGCAGACACTTCTTCTGAGCTGGTGTCAGGGGAACATTACCTTTTAAAACGTTGTATCAGCATTCGCAAATTGATTGGACGAGATCCGGGGAAGCTGATTTCATTACTGCCTTCACAGTGGCTGGGTTGGTCTGACCCAAGAAGCGTAACATACCCTCGTTACGTTTAAGTCGTTTAGACATGTTATTTGGGGACGTAGACGACTTGGTGCTGGTCGGGAATTATATGACTTCGTAAGCGGAGCTGATCCGGTGTTTCCTGTCGCAGGTCAAATAACAAATACCCGTGTTGAGCCGATGTCGCGTCTTTAAAACTCTCTTGGACATATGACACACGGCCTGGATACATCTGTTTGGCCAGATTGGTAATCTGAGACCCGTCTCGAGGATTCTTAAACACCACTAGGTAGTGTGAATTCAGACTGATAGTTCTTTGTTCTTTATTATTACCAAATAGGTTCTGTACTATATACATAACACTGAGGTTGCGATGATGACTGCCTTTAGTAAATAATTTAGTCACTCTGTCATCTGTCTCAGACATTAGATCATCTATGACTACTAACCGCCGTCTATCCCCTGTCCATTTTTCCATATCCGGCAGACCTTCATTAAATTGAACACCCTTCATAGTTTCGTAGATGGGTTGCCATTCCCCATAGCACCATATAATTTCCTTTGGAAGGGGTTCTACCGTGGCTGGTAGATGGGCCAAGAACCGTTGGACAAAGACGGTTTACCACTCCCCGTTGGGCCTGCAATCAAGGCCGTAAAAGGATGTTTCCACCTAGGACCCATGCGTATTAATAACCAGCTACCTAGTCGCATTGGTGTTTATAAACGGGCCGGGTGATAATATTAGACCATTTGACCATCAAATGCACGCCAGTGGGTCTCTGGTAGCTATCGGTATAATAATGACACAACCAATAGCGACTTGACACAAGTTCACACCGAGGTGGTGAGTATGGCGTTGACTATTATTAGTTCCTACAACCCCACAAAGACCAATAACTCGAGATTGTGTCGCTTAGTACATCAGATAGCCAACCAACATGATGTGTTATTCACGAGACTAGAAGTCTGTATCAAGCCCGAACACGTTTTCCCGGTCTTTGTTTCAATCGCTGACGAAGTCTTTGCCGATAACGTCATCAACTATGGGAGAATAATGATGGTTTTTACACTTGGTATGCGTCTGGGTAAGCATCTGGTTAATAATTCTTACAATACAGACGTGAATGTCCAGGACCTTGAGGAAAGATTCGCTACATCTGTCGGCACGTATATGACTCATAAACTACATCGTTGGATACTGGGAGGTGGATGACGTAATTTCTATACTTGGTTGCAAGCATCAGTTGAATAAATACATAATACATCTCAGTATGTGTCTTTGTTTCATTGTCTGTCAGTGTTGATGTCTCTCCGAAAAGAAGAGGGCAACCACGTGAACGCCACCCACTAAAGAAAATCAACAAAAATCTTGGTTTCAATATTTAATCACCAAAATATGTGTGTTATTCATCAAAACAGTTTAGTGATATAAGAAAACATCAATGACATACATGATTAGTGACAAAAAATATAAAACAATGTAGTTGGGGGATGATATGTCACCTAGACATCAAACAATCAGGAACTCGGGCATATGAAAGAGGTAAAAACATATGCCAGCTACTGTCTCTAGTGTATATTTGGTGTCTGTACGTTGTTGCATGGCGTAGGAATGAATGTCATGTTCGTGTACTGTTGTAAGGAAGGCATCAAAGTCGTATCTGTTATTGATTAGCGCTGGAAATTCTAAAACAGAAGAATTGTTAAATGAGGCATGGTAGAATCTAAGATCTTGTGTTCCTCTATGTCGTAACACTAGATTAAAGCTAAAGTTTATCTTAAAGCGACTAATTTGAGCGTTGGAAATCTTATACAACGTATCTGTCCAGTTGATAGGCTTTTGTATCCCAGGGCTAATAAAGAAGGTGTATGTCGATAAATACTTGTTAATCTTGTGATGTGTCCTGATAGCTTCCCAATTTTCTCTATATGTTTGTTGAATATCGGGTGGAAGGATGTGTAGTGTCTCAGGTTCCCCGGCTGCTAAGATGGCCGCTTCGTCTTCTACCAGTTGTTCAAGAATACTCTCGTCTGGTTGTATCTGACTGTTAGTTATATTGGTTTCAGTTGGTGGTGTCGTCGCCGTTGTAGAGGTAGGTGAAGTAATTGGTTCTGATGTATCCATAGGCCGGTGATGACGTATTCGTTTGTGTTTTTGTAGGCCATCTTTCGTATTATACACCTTATCACATAACTGACAGAGGTATATCTGGTGCTTCTCAGTGTGAATGGTACGAATGTGACGATTAAGGGTATACTTATCACAATAGGCTTTACCGCACACTGAACACGTGAAAGTAGATCTGGTGGTCATATTAATAAACTGGTCATAAGTCACACTTTCACTTTTTTACAACCGCAAAAAATGTTCTGGTGTATACACAATATGTTTCACTGTTTTATCAGAGGCCAACGACACGAATAAGGCTCACACCAACCTGTTTCACTGCTGTAGCTAGCCAAGTCAGCACGTGAACAATATCTGCTCACTACACGAACAATGCTCACACCAGCCTGGTTCGAAAATAACACTGTAGCTACCCAAGTCAGCACGTGAACTGGTACTGAGCTCACAAGATACGCCGTCTATTTTATACACTGGTTCTGCACCCTACATAGCTGACGTGGCAGTTTTTTAAGACAAGCTATTCTCACGCCACCCGCCTGCTTCCTCACAAACCGATGACTCATGCTACCACTTAATGACTTTTGCATATGGCGTTGATGACGTAGGGGCTTTTCGGACATCCGCGTTCTTTACCAAAAAGGGTATGTAGTTTGTGATATTCTTGTGGCGACACGTTTTGTTTATGTATTTGCGATGGGTAAGTGTGTCTGTACTTGTTGTGATGACAGTAGTAATGGTATGTTTTGTCTGTACTTCTGTGTCTGTATGTGTGTACGTGTGTTTGTTTGGTTGTCTTTGTGTTTGTCTTTGAGTGTTCTTGTGTATGGGTGAGTGTGTCTGTGTGTACTTGTGTATAGTTGTGATGACAGTAGTAATGGTATGGTTTGTCTGTACTTCTGTGTCTGTACGTGTGTTTGTTTGGTTGTCTTTGTGTTTGTCTTTGAGTGTTCTTGTGTATGGGTGAGTGTGTCTGTCTGTACTTGTGTATAGTTGTGATGACAGTAGTAATGGTATGGTTTGTCTGTACTTCTGTATCTGTATGTGTGTACGTGTGTGTGTTTGGTTGTCTTTGTATTTGTGTGTATCAAGTGTGTACATGTGTGTACTTGGCTTTCTTTGTGGTTGTATGACCCTCTTTGTATGATTTTTACACACCCCACAAAAAGAGACTTGTATCTCTAATAACGCACCAGCTAATATTCTTGTCGCTAATATTGGTAGTACTATTATCACTACTAGTGATTCCTCCTCACTTTACCCACCACCATTGCACTATACGTACTTTCCCCTGCAATTTAAGTGGTCACTCGACCACTTGACCACTGCTTGACCACTGCTTGACCACGTCATCGATCACTTTAATCACTACCATAATCTTAGGCAAATCGTCCTCTACAATTTAAGTGGTCACTCGACCACTTGACCACTACTTGACCACTACTTGAACACTACTTGACCACTAATTTACCACCTTTTAAGCATCACCATGTCGCTACAACTACTTTCCGCTAAAATTTCTTCAGTTGACCACTGGTTGACCACTAATTTACCACTCTTTAATCACCACCATATCATTACAACCACTTTTCCCTAAAATTTCCTTACTTGACTACTTGACCATTACTTGACCACTAATTTACCACTCTTTAATCACCACCATATCATTACAACCACTTTTCCCTAAAATTTCCTTACTTGACTACTTGACCATTACTTGACCACTGCTTGACCACTGGTTGACCAGTGTGTAACTGCGAACATAACACTTCTTATCTTATTACATTTATGACCACCCCTATATCGACCACTCCTAGTTGACCACTAATACCCACCCCTTACCATACACCATATCCATTACAACTTTATAAGATTTCATACAGGACCAGGCATCTTTCTACAATAATCAGCTCCCTCTGATTCCCTTTGGGTCGTAAAAGAAGCCATTTTAAAATGTAGTTTGATGTTGTATACCAATAAAAAGCACTTGAAAATGTTACTTTTTTTGTTTTTAATTTTGTCTCTCTGTTTTACTGTGTCAGACTCCTACAGGCCTCTTTACTGTTGTTCAGTAACCATCTACACCTCTACCCATGCTTCGTCGAGTATAAAGACGACCCTTCACACCCTTGGCAGTTTATACATCACTACACTCACCACGCATAGTTGTATAACAGAGCATATACCCCGTTCCTTTCTAACCAAAATATATAACTTACAGTATCCCCTTCAACCCTTCATCCGTGCTCACACTACCTTAATTACTTTCACAGAAACAACCCACAGATTTTCATATACCCCGTTCCAGACAAATTCCCACTAAAAAAATAGACCAGGCAGCCATAATTACTTTTACAGAAACCCACCAAAAAAAATTTCACCCAAATAAATTTTCCCCCACCAAAAACCTTCATAAAACTATCACCCGCCATATTGGATATAAAAGTACGTGGACGTGCGCCCAACTTAACTACTGGGGGGGGGGGCCTAAACGGGTACTCCACCTTGCCCAAGGGTGTCCCGTAGGCTAGCGGAGGGAAGGAGGCACCTTACATCTCCTTTGATACCTCTACCCCGCCACCATGAGTAGTTGTAGTGTGTCATGATTTCGAGCAGAAGGTATGTGGGTCAGATGGCTTGTTAATAAGGATGAATCTATTCTCATCCTGCCAGTCTTCCAGTCTCTCTCCTCTCTGGTCCATGTAATCATAGCCCCAGCTGTGCGAATGGCGGTTGAAGTCGCCACACACAATCATTTTCCCTTTTAATGGTAGTGTGTCCATTGCCTGTGGGGGATAATTTGAACAGTAATAATTGATCAGGTGAAGGTCTGTATTGTCTGTCTTAAGTTTAAGTGTCTGATACTCAGCCCCTTCCATGTAAACTTCAATTTGGGAAGCAGGAATGTTGTTTTTGACAAGAGTCAGATTCCCACCCTTTCGCCTGTCCTTTCGGTCAGATCGGTAACACTGGTAGCCTCTGATTTTAAAGGCTATATTTTCGTTTAGGTGAGTTTCTTGCAAGCAACATACACTTACATTTTCTTTGGCCAAGATGTTTTCTAGTTCTATTCTTTTTTTTTTTTTTTTTTTTTTTTGTTGATACCCCCTGCGTTCCAGTGCATTATTTTAAGTCTTTGTTTGGTACGGCCAGGCGTTCTATTGTCAGGCCCTCTGGCTCCGCAGGACATCTGAGAAGGACCTCCATTATTTGTGCTTAGACCCTTACGATGTATAAGGCCCAGCACTGCACCTGCCTGGGGGTCGAGAGCAGGGCGAGCAGCATAACATGTAGCAGTTGCCGACATAATTCACGGATGACAAAGTGCAAAATCAAGCACTTAGAGTCACCACAGGAGGGATGAGATCAACCCCTATAGTGGAAATGGAGAAGATGGGGAGAACACAAGCACTGAGTGAGCGCAGAGATACGAAAACGCTAATACAAGCAGAAAAGTTCCTCAGCTTGCCAGGCCACCCTATGAAGAACAGATTTGAAAACCTAGCTATGGGGCGGTTGAAAAGAATTAGTTTTATCCACCAGGCCAAACGACTCTGCAAAGAAACCACCGATCTGCCCACAGTTGGTATCCCCCTAACACCTATTCCAGAGCGAACTCCATGGAAAGATGAGCATAGACTATCATTACAAATACAGACAAAAGTGAGAGGAATATTTGACAACGAAGAACAGAACAGTGTGCAGCGCAGAACAGCCACTCTCAGCTTCCTTGATGAAGAATACCCACAGGACCTCTGGATCCGAGTCTACACAGATGGGTCAGCACAAAATGCTGTTCGAAATGGAGGAGCGGGAGTGTACATAGAATACCCAAATAATATCAGGGACACAGCTAGAGTGCCGACAGGAAAGTACTGCAATAACTAATTGAGGCAATCAAGATAGCAACAGAGAAATTACTAAATACCAGCAATGGTACACAACCTGTGGTGCTATTGACAGATGCAAAATCAGTACTCGAGGCGCTCCTGTCTGGAAAATTGCCAGTACTAAGGACACTACTTTCTGAACTTAGCAGTCAGCATAAGGTCACCATACAGTGGATACCATCCCACTGTGGAGTACCCGGAAACGACAGAGCTGATCAATTGGCTAAGGAAGGAGCCATAGAAGAACAGCCTGATGTGCCCGTTACATACCACCAAAAGAAAAGAATGACCAAATCAGTCAGAAAGCCACCAAAACCTGCTCAAGATGACTACCACGTTATGGATAGACCAGAACAAGTCATTATTCTACGCCTCAGAACAGGGCACAATAGATTACGCAACCATATGTATACAAAATTCAAGATTGGTGAAACAGCCATGTGCACATGTGGATTGGCGTCGCAGACAGCAGAGCACATACTCCAAGACTGCCTAAATTATAACATATCTAGGCAAACCTTCTGGCCTAGAGAGACGACAGTGGAAGATAAACTCTATGGACCGCTGTGTGAACTGAAAAAGACAGTTCAATTCATACCTGAGACAGCATTGCAGTTATAGACATATTTCAAGCGAACGAAAGAAGAAGAAGAATCTCGTACTACGGTCGCTGTCCAGTAATCTCATTATATCGCTTCGGAATCAAGCAATGCACTGAAGCGTGCCCTGCCTAGTTCACGTTAGAATAGTATATATTTTATTCCCCAGAAGAAATACAGAATAAAAAATTCGGCACAATTTTGTAAATATGTTTCTTCTGATTGAATTAAAAACAAAAAGCTAATAAAATCGAGTTCGACCAAAGCTACGCTGGTAAATTGTGTATGCCTCCAAGTAGCCTATATACAACACATATAAGCGAAGAACATCGAGTTATCGTGTGTCCTGTCGACCGCGGGTAAGGCGGGTATATGAACGTTATCTTTGGCGTACCGACCCTTTATGCTAGTTTTTATCTGAACTGTTACACGTGTTGCAATCAAGTAGCCGTACCATCATCATCTTGTGCTATCAACAGCATCATCATGTGCCATATCGGTAAGCGTGGGCGTAGGATGCCTTTTACATGACGTCGCAGTCAGGTCTAACGCATAGCATTTAAAGGACGGTAAAGCGTCAATACATTTACAGGGCATTGCAGTCAACCCAACATTCTTTTTGTGTAGTCGCGATTCAAGGAGAGAGTTGTCCAGTGCTGTCTGAATGATCGGTATTCGTGACATAAAAACAAGGCGACCTGCTGCCAAATCGGTTGCTGCTGTGTGCCTTATGCTATGGTGTCTAATAGCTCTGCTCTGACTTTTGTAGTGATGTATTTATAATGTAATGTAAGCGATCATCATTGTAAGATCACGTGTCTCTTTCGCGCTTTATTATAGATTGAAACTGCTAAAACGGAGGGAAAGTACAAGCAACCGAGTGGAAGACAACAGCACAGACCACAGGAGGACTGAACATAAGGTAAATCTAACAGTGTATCATCATCATTCACCATCAATCGGCATCATCATTATAGCGGCGTTCGCCGCTGTTGTCAAGCGGAAAAAAATGACCATCAGCATCATCCTCTCTTGCGGTGGTGTGAAGCAGAGAAATGATGCTGCGCACCATCACTATCATATTCTTCTGTAGTGTCTGTCATCATGATTATCATCATCATTGTCGTAGTATTTCCTGGGGTGAGGGAAGCATACTATTACATCTTAATAACGGAATAGATGCACTCTGGGAATACACTAGATCTCAGTCTACAGACCCCACCAGCCCTTGGATTCCTGTCTCTCTCACTATCAACCGCTGGACAATACCTTTTTCACCTCTCATCCAGAACAGATGACACGACTCTGGTGTCTACACATAATGACTAGATGATATAATGTACAAGAGGATTATCAACAAGGGGATTGTTCAGCCTCAGGCCGTCTCACTCATCACTGTACATTGGTTACGATACCACAAGGTTAAAGAGGTCACTCATCTGCACACGTAGCGTGGAATATCTCTGCCGAGAGATGGACTCAGCTGAAATGACTAGCACGTCAATGTGGTGACTCCAAGTTGCGGTGGTACGGGATGACTCCAGACTAACATCCCTGGAGAAGTTCTGCAGGCCTGTCCTTCAAGCTTCACTGGTAAGGCCTGTGCTAGACAACGGTCCTAAGAAGCCACCATAACATTTCACACACAGTTAACAATGTCAAAGTTCTGGGAACAGATGGTGGTCTCTAATGGGACCAGGATGGGTATAACTGGGCCTATAAGCACAGAAAGTTGGCACAGTTCAAGTTGACTCTGTCACTCAAAGTCAGTAATGGTAGCTCGTGACCCTGTAATGAAGGTCACCAATGTTCCTAGTACGAACGGGTAAACTCTTCCCGGAACAGCAGGCCATTCTGAAATAAAGGGTAAGGTAGTTCCTCTCTACCCGTTTGGCTAGTGGGTCACAATGTTAACAATGATCACAGACAAGAGGACACGATACTCGCCCGTGAGTAGCCATCATAATACTTGGTGGACTGACTGAAGATCATTTAGCGGTTGAGACTGGACTGGACTGTGGTGTAATGACTTCCCAGCACGTGGGGTAGTGTAGAAGCAGCACTTTCCGGCACATAGGTCAGCCAGCCATTTAGCAGCCTTCACCAAGTCATCTTCCTCTGGTCCCGTCACGTAAGTCTCTCAGAAAGTAGAACCTGCCAAAGATAACACCATGTGTGAATATCGTGACTCAGACTTACCCCCAGCGGTACACGTTACCTATGTGTACTCAGCATAGGCCGGTGTCGCTATGACCCGGCCGGCAGCCTCACAGACCAGAATCCACTGCCAAAACTGAACCAGGTCTGGGTCCTAACAAGTGCTGGCTGATCCGTCCTCTGTCTCGAACCAGTCCAGGGTAGGGCTGTGCATCTGGTCATGGGGTCGGCGAAATCCTTCTGTCCTAAAAAGACTTCTAATGACACAATATACCAGGTTAGTAGGTTAAAAGTACCTAGAGACATAATGGTCCTAAAGGAGGGCCGGTGGCACTGAAGTCCCCTCCCTCGGAGGTAGCCCCCTCTCCCTGGTTCTATTTTATGTTTACCTACTATACAACCAGTTTCCCGGAGCTCGAGCTTTGATCCAGGAATTTAATAGATGATACAGGGAAATCCCCCTGTAGCGGAAGTCCACATCCCGTTCCCTCCTCCCCTAGTTAGGGTCAGAGCATTTGGAACGGTGTTCAGCTGGTTGTGACCAGCTCTGTCGCATTCCCCAGTTTCTCCAGTGTCAACCTCTCGGGAATCAACTGTATATCAAGATGGTGTTCCGTCACGGCAACCAATAACATAAAGAGTAAGAGTAAAGCTCAGCAAAGCCAGTGGTCGCCACACCAAAGAATTCGAACTTAGACACCCGCAATGTCCTTCGAATAACCTTCGACACGTCCGGCGACCTTCGCATGGGTTTCGTCTAGTTGGGCCGAGTTCCCTGATACCTCACTCGACCTATGTTCTACAACGCCATCGCCAACTTCCGTTTGTGTCGACTACGTTAGAGTTCTAAGGCCGCCCAGGAGTGAACTCGGACTACTAACACTATTGGGCCTGTCCTAAATGTCTATAACTACTTGTAGCGGCAATAACACGCATTCACGGACTTGTACAATTGTAACGCAAAAACAGGCCTACAATCCATCGTATTCAACTAGCCTGCAGTGTTAAGTTAAAACACAAGCCCACAGGTTCACCCCTGACTGACCTTTGTGCGCCGGGCGAGA
Source organism: Cepaea hortensis (assembly GCA_963921405.1). Lineage (NCBI taxonomy): Eukaryota > Metazoa > Mollusca > Gastropoda > Stylommatophora > Helicidae > Cepaea > Cepaea hortensis. The sequence goes on from OY992876.1 coordinate 41,740,204, forward strand.
CATGTGGTCGAACAGCTTCGGTTCAACGCGGTAGCGACACACATTATTTATCTAAATATGTTTCACGTACCTTACGACAAACTGTGCATTCAGAATTGAGGAGCTCCCGTCCCAACACTGGACGTTCTGTCAGTTGTCTTTGACAAACAGCAAGACACTGGCTTCCTCTTTCCCATTTACGAATTCACACAGTCGTCCAAACACACCGTCTTGCTCGCAATGCCGGATCTCAACTGAGCCGGTCTTTGTTCTGAGAAGGTTATTGCGCATGCGTTAACGGACCCGGTTGGGTTGAGCATCACTCACCAGAATAGTCTAGAAGTCAAGGGCCACCAATCGCCCTTGCATGGGGTACATTAATACCTCGGTTGTATCCCTTCGACTAGATCGGCTGTTCTACTCTTACTGAAAAGGGGAATTTGACTTTTGGGAGTTTTGCTAGGTGAATTCTCAGCCGTTCCATGACAATCATCATCATCTTCTTCTTCAGCTACCACGTTTGACGTGAAGCATATAAATTCAATGCCTCCCCTGTGCCCCTGTTGCCGTCAAGTGTGTGTGTGTGTGTGTGTGTGTGTGTGTGTGTGTGTGTGTGTGTGAGAGAGAGAGAGAGAGAGAGAGAGAGAGAGAGAGAAAGAGAGAAATAGCGTCGGAGCGTGGTGGGTGGTAATGACATTCAATGTGATCTTTTTTGGTAGATGTTAGTGCATTCTGTGTGTTTTTTTTTTCTCTGGTCACTAAAACTAGCTTTTCGTCCTTTTACAGAGTCAATTCAGTCATTCGTTAACACGTGGACCACAGCGAATCTACCACGCACAAAAAGGTATGTCCTCCGCTAAATGTAACTTCTACTGTGTATATGTTTATCTAGGCTAACTGTAGTAATCTCTGTGCACTCGTCAGAAAGTATATGGGCTAACTGTATGGATCTCTTCTTCCACAAGAAATCAAAGACACCACCAATCATTATACATACATTCGCAACCTGTTTGAACACTACCTCAGTACAGACTACATAAACAAAAACACAAAAAGACAATAATGGTAACTTATCTCAAACTACAACTAGCCAAAAAACATTCCCTTATGTATAGCACGTTAAACCCTCCTTAGGTATTTATAATGCCCATGTTAAACACTGCCTCAGTGAGTCATGTGTTATTGATTATTTTTCATGAGTGTTAATGCTATTGTTCTTTTGTTGTCAAAATTTGCTTCATAAGTGATGTTGAATGAAAGAATGTATAAGAGGAAATAGAGAAGAAGGGCAGAATGTCAGACGGGCCTGCGTGCCCAATTCTTAACCCTTTGAAAATAAAGACTTTCGTTTGTTCGTTCGTGAAGATTGGTTGTCGAGTCTAAAGGCTGTGGTACCTCCTTTACTATCTTGCTATCTTACTATCTCCTCTGACGCGTGGCTACCTCTCTTGCTTTGTGTATATCAGACATCAAAATGTGTCATATTCTGTGTAATTTTACAATGTATGTATGTGTTATATGGCTCGTATAATTCATTCTGCAGATTCACACGGGCTACAACAGACAATAGAGGTGGACAATTGAGAGCTGCTTACACCTAAGAGTCAACTCATTACAAAACCAAGGTATGTATGCTGTCTTTTCTCACTGATGTTCTGTATTTTGGGTTATAAAGTAGTACCTTATGTGGCAATGAAAGCGCAGCCTGGAGCATCTCCCTAAAGGGCATGTTACTATATAAATGATCACTAATATAAATCAGCTTTATGGATCATATAGAAGTAGGGGATGTCCTAACTAAGTCAGAAATTAGGTGCCGGTCCATCGAGGTCATATATTGTTATATAAATGAACACTAATATAAATCAGTGGTATGGGTCATACAGTGGTACGCCAGGTGGCAATGAAAGGAGAAAGCTGGTGCTGCTCCTTAAAAGTGATGTCATATTTTACTATATAAAGAATACGTAGTCACACGTGTAATCATATTTATCTCTTCTCCAGCTTCAAACAACACTGACGCACACGGGAGGCTCGGGGCTATTGAGTACAAGGAGGCGAAATCTGACATTCTGTCACAGGTATGTTTTCATCATTGCTCAGTCACCATTGATCCTTATAAACAGGTCCATATGAATCTTACACACTCGATGTGTGATGTATCGGCATTCATTTTCTTCTTTGTTCTTATGTCAAATGTACCCCCCCCCCCCCAGCAACCATGCTGCGACTTGCTTCTAAGATACATTATCAATACTTGTATCATGTCCCACTTAAAAACATCTTTGTATCGCAGTAAAGGCCGACTCTGAGAGCCCTTACCCAGTTGTAATTGACCTAAATATCTTTTGGTATTCTACCATCATCCAGCCTCTTAACGTATCCATTCAAGTCTATGAAGACTAAGCATGAAACAACCCCGATCTTTCCAATACTTCATTGTGTGTTATTTTGTCTTACCACTTCTTCGCAGACACCACATATGAAAATTTTAAAGTGTGGAGTGTATAAGTTGACCAGGCATCTAAAATACTAAGGACCTGTGTCTGATAGACAAGTAATTTTATTCTGACAGATTCTTGTTCTCCCAGACTCTGTTAACCTGTTCATTTCCGATCATGCTGTTGATGTTGTAATCTAGGGCTACTTGCTATTTACTTCTGATCCTAGATAGGTAAAAGGGTCTACTATCTACAAGTCGGCACCATCAAAGATTGATGGTAAACACGGCATAATATGTGTCTTCTGTTCGCTGTTAAACCAAATTCAGAACAAGCATTGGAGAATGCACATAGTAAACACTGTAATTCTTCCACAGAGTGGTCGTAATTGTAGTAGTTGCAAAAATGCACCTCCCTGATCAGTACCTTCTTAATTTGATCTTCGATCTCTAAAGAGACCACCATCTGTGCGTAAGTAAATGTATAAACCACCTTTCTGATCACGAAAGTAATATATCAGTAGAAGTGAAAAGTATTTTTTAAACAGAGTGGGAACACACTCTTCTGAACCTGCACCATCAAACTTGATTATACCATCCATACCTGTGAGGAACGATTCCACGATGAATTGAAGTGGTGGGCAGCCAATCTTCTTTAGTAATTTGAACAAACTCTCACGACTGACCAAAGCAAAGGCCTTTGTGAGGTAGCGCCTCATCATCTTCCACTTCTACCAGCATACGGTGTTCGGGGGACTAAATTCCGCTCCATCACCTGATGGGCGGCAATTGATGTCATTCCGTGTGATTGTACAATGTCCAATATGTTCTTGGTCACCCTCTTCGGCTCGTTCTTTGATGGGGTGATGGTAGCTGAGGGTTTCTAACGACAGGGTCAAACCACTTGAAGCTATGGAAGAAGTATCGACGTATGGAACGACATGAAAGCAATTGTAACGGTGGTCAAACTGTTGAACATTTTAAGGGAGGGGTGTACAGTCCACCAGAAACCATCTGAGAACTAATTGCTGAGCAAGGCATCCCAGTCGATACTAAGTATGTTTACCCTACAGGGCTACATACGACTTTGAATGCTTCTGTGAGGCTTCAAATCTTCCCAATGCTACTAGTTCTGCAACATTTTTAGCAAAATGTGTTACCATGTCGTGCTCAGTCGCGTCCAACGTTCGTGGATTCGAGGCCCCGGTCTGCTTCATCACAGCGGGTGATCCTCAAGATCTGGTGAATAGAATGATTGATCATTTAGCCCGAATTGCTTATGCAGCGTATTCAGAACTACGGACTGAGTTCGAAGATGAGTAAACAGAGTTAGAGGCGAAAAATTAAAACACCTTAATTGGTAGATTCGATCCTTACTTAAAAGGGCTCCAGGTCCTGGGGTTTAACTCTGGAAAGTCCGATATTAACCTCATTAAACCACATCTATTCTCGCATATTATTAAATCAGGAGAAGTGTCATGCAATTTTGTTGACAAAAGAAACAATAATTATATGTGCATTGCCAACGACCAACTAACATTTTTGAATATAAGTAACTATTTAGTGACATGCTTCAATTACTTAAAATACCTAGTTGCCTATAAAATAAAGGAAACTAAGGGAAATTTCTTTTATAAAGGAAACTAAGGAAAATTTCTGTTATGAATATATGTCAGACCTAGGACAATTAAAAGAAACAAAGTTATCCCCACACGAAACATGTTTGTCAAAACTTAGAAAGAGTAATATTACAGAGGTAGAGTATCAAGAGTGTCAGAAGGTTTGGGTTGATAATAAGATGGCCACATTAGAAGATTTTCTAGTGTGGTATAACAACAAAGATGTACAGCCTTTTATCGAGGCATTATATAAACAAAACAAGTGACGTTTTACAAGGAATTAGTTGTAGACATGTTTAAGGATGCCATTTCCGTCCCCGGAGTAACTTTAAAGTATCTTTTTAAGACCCTTCCTAAAAATGTAGTGTTTTCACTATGTTCTGAGAAAGAGAAAGAGCTGCACAAAACACTCAGAGACAATATTGTAGGAGGACCGTCCATAATCTTCCATAGGTACCGTGAGGTAGATCAGACACGAATCAGAGGGGGTAAGTTAGTTGAGAGCTTGAAAGGGTATGACGCTAACGCTCTTTACCTGTGGCCTCTAATGCAAAAGATGCCGACGGGTTTTCCTGTCATTCGAAAGGCAGAAGATGAGTTCAAGACTAAATTCTAGATTTTGCACTTTTCAGTGTAGAGAGTGGCTAGCGTGGATAAAACATAGCGATAATATAGAGCTGAGGACACGATTCAATGGGCGGGAAATACCCCTGGGCCCGCGTCATATTAAAGTAGGTGGGTGGGATAGTGAATAAAACCGTGTATCAATTTCACGGATGCATATTCCACGGACACCCAGACTGTCCCCTGACCCGTGGTATTGACTTTAACCCAGTTAATAAGATACCTCTGACAGAACTATATGACAACACATGTGACATTCACGACTACTTGGTTAACAAGGTGAAAGTTACAGTAGTAGAAATGTGGGAATGCGAATGGAGGAACCTAAAAAAGACCGATAGTAACATTAAAGGTTTTGTCAAGGCCAGATTCCCCTATGTCACACCCATGCATAATAAACAGACCATTAACAAAGAAAGGATTCTAAAGGCTGTTAAGTATGAAACTTTGTTTGGTTTGATAGAGTGTGACATCCATGTGCCAGACAAGCATAAAGAGCGCTTCTCCGAGATGACCCCCATTTTCAAAAATATTGAAGTGGGCAGAGAGCATATTGGTGACCTTATGAGGCACTACGCCCAGTCACATAAACTGCTGACAAGTGCCAGACGGACACTTATAGGTAGCTATATTGGAGAAAAGATTATGTTGACCACACCATTATTAAAATGGTATCTGGAACATGAGCTAGAAGTCACCCATGTTTACCAAATCATTGAATATAAGCCAGTTAGCTTCTTCCAAGAATTTGGTGATACAGTGTCTAATGCCAGACGAGAAGGTGACAGTAATACTGCCTCTATCGTTAAGGCGGAAACCATGAAATTGTTGGATAATGCCGCCTATGGGAAGACCCTAACCAATAATGCCAAACATTCGGATGTTTCCTATTATAAGGCTGAAGACACGACCAAGTTAGTGAAAAATCCCCTATTTAAGAAGATGACACCACTGACCGATGACATATTTGAAGTAGAAAAAGGGGAAAAGACAACAGTCTGGGATCTTCCCCTTCAGATAGGATTTTTTGTTTACCAGTATGCCAAGTTGATGATGTTGGAATTTTATTATGATTTCCTAGATAAATTTGTAGACAGGGAGGATGCGAAATGGACACTGACTCTCTTTACTTAGCCCTTAGCAAACCAACCCTATCAGAAGCCGTTAAACCCCATCTTAGAGCAGAGTATGATAGAGTTTATAATCAGTGGTTCCCGGCTGCAGTCTGCACTGAACATATAGTTAGTACTGATACCTGTAAGGCTTGCCAGATTATCAAAGCTTATGAAAAGAGAACCCCTGGTCTTTTCAAATTAGAACACGAAGGGGATGTAATTGTATCCTTATGTAGTAAAACATACCATTGTTTCGGAGACTACAATAAAACAAGCACAAAGGGCCTCAACAAACAACACAACGTCCACCTAGATAGGCAAACATTTCTAGATGTACTCGACACACAGACAGCGACTGGAGGGACAAATGTAGGTTTCAAAACACAAGACACACAGCACCCCCCCCCCCTAGACATATAACATGTCCTATTGTAAACCTGTATATATGAATTCTAGTTTTTACTGTCTATAAGGTGGTCAATAATATGTTTTATTACATTCTAAAGTGGTCTTATAAGCAAGATGTCTATATCAATGAAAATAAACGACTGTTTGCCTGACACATTTTTCACAGGTCATCTAATGTGATGTACAATAAAAATGACTGTACTTTGTCGATGAATGTACTGAAAATACACGTATGTGGTGTCAATAAAAATGTTTTGTTGATTCTATCTTCTACTAATTCGAAACTATTGAAAATTTTATGTAATGGATTTGATGAAAAATAAAAGTTTAAAAAATAAACATTTTGGTTTGTTGGTTTTGTTTTAGTGGTATGAGTGTTTTGTATGTGAAAATTTCATGCAGTGGTTTTGATTAACAATAAAAGTTATGAAAATGAAAAGATTTTGGTATGATGTTTTTTTTAGTGGTATGAGTGGTTTGTACGCGAAAATTTCATGCAATGGTTTTGATGAAAAATAAAAGTTATGAAACAAGAAATATTTTTTTTTTTTTTTTAGTGGTATGGGTGTTTTGTACGCGAAAATTTCATGGAATAGTTTTGATGAAAAATAAAAGTTATGAAAATGAAAAGATTTTGGTTTGTTGGTGTTTAGTGGTATGGTTGGTTTGTTTTCGTCTTTCTTGATGACTGCTGCGGGAGGTTGTTTCTTCATGTTGACTGTGGCTGTAGAATATACTATGGAAAAAGAAAGAACACATGATCTACCAGAGGCAGCACAGACAAAATAACCAAGATAACGCAATTTGTTTTTCTTTTCTTCATTTTTATTTTCACAAATTTATAAACATCTTTGAGTGGGTCTTGGTAACGTGGGTTGTCATCTGAGCTTGGTAGACTCTGGTTGTCGGGTATACATCTGGGGTTGATCACGCATCTGGATCTCATCTCACATCTTGGTCACATCAAACATCTTACTGGGATTACTGCAGCCAACGATTATACGTATCAGTAGTATTCTGGTAATCATCATTATGAGATGCAATCTGTTAACACTTGACTGGTCTTAGAGATTTCAATTATCCTGTTCTGCTCGGTGTAGGCGACGACTTGTAATGGCTCTGGGTGTATATCAAAGACATTTTGCAAATATATCCAAATACTTCTTCTTGTGAAAACGAGGCGCGGGCGTCAGTTTTATACTGGGCTCATCGGTTGACGCTGGCTATCTCTTTCTTCTAATACCGCTACCCGATTGGCTAACGTGGTTGACAGCTCCATGCAGTAGACGGTGACCAGCTTGCTTGGCGTGTTATTTGAATGATTCCCCAACATTCCTACCAGCCAAAGCATATTGGGCCACTTGCATACCCGTACTGACACCTTCCTTGTGTAAGGCCTTACCACCAGTCTTTAGCCAGGGTAGAATCATGCGAATGAGTCCACTGTAGAAACTGCCGATACCACGACCTCTCTAACTCCGACCACCTACAAACATGCCATTTCCAGCTTGGTTACAGTAAAAGTCTTCGTATAGTCTGAGATGTCGACGTAACGTCACGTATTTCACCATTATTCTAGGTCTGATCTCTTCCGAGCTCGAAAATGTAACGTCAGTCCCAGTAGTTAATGAGATCTTTGTGCCCGTATCGGTGGTTAAAAGTATTTCCACTGTGTCGAAGGAGTAACAACTCAGCGGTACGTAGTGAGGTTCGTCGTAGGCGCGAAACACTGAAGTTGAGAGCTTATTCATGATTGGAAGCGTCCTTAGTAGTGGGACCATGGCGTCTCCGACTGGTCTCGTCGCTATGCGATCACAATAGACGTAGACATTATGTTGGTCGCTATTCGGGCCTATACCTTCACCTTCAATTATATCTAATAGTTCTTGCAACTTCTCACTAAATGTAACAGTGGCCCCGGGTTTGAGTATTTTCACGACTTTCTTTGAGGCATTGTCGAACTGAAATAGAACACAGAGCTGGTCGTCCACCTCGAGACAGATTAACTAGTGATACGCCAATAACGGTGTATATAACGATCAGTTGACAGAAGAAGACAATCTCTAGTCGCAGCACTCGCCAAACAAACATGCAATTCTGGGTTATCTTGTTAGTTTCCACGTTGGTTTCTTCCATTAGTATCTGGTTAGGTCTTCTTCTTCTTCTGCGTTCATCCTGACTTTTTTTTCCGGACGTGATTGCGTTGTGCCTGTTTACAGCAGAGCTGTGTTCTTGCGCCGTTAGGCCGACTTATGCGGGCATTAGTTGACCGGGATAACCTTCCCGGGGTTCTAGTTAGGTCTGAGATCCAACTGTTGAATGGTTTGGGATAGCCGACCCACTTGACTAAATACTGTTTACCACCACCTCTCCTGGGTCTTGTAAGACTATCTCGATCCGATACACTTGCTTGTCTCCCTATATACATGACGCTGAGATTGCAGTGATGACCACCGTTAGTAGCTTAGTCACCCTATCATCTGTCATATTAGATAATCTATTACCACTATCTATCACCTGTCCCTTTTTCCATATCCACCCGACTTTCGTTAAATTGAATACCCTTCATAGACTCATACATGAACTCACCATAGCACCACTCTCCTTTGGAATCAACCATATCCGGTAAATGGGGTTCGATCACACCACGTGCCCGGTCCGGTTCGCCCGGATGACCAGATAACTAGGTCAATGGCGGTCCGTTCTGTGGTCGAGTTGATCAAGGTGAACGGTCAACAAGTGGAATGTTTATATGACACTGGCCTACAATTTGAGGCCGTAATTAACGCTAGTTTGGTCAGTCCAGAACAACTTACAGGGGAGAACATCGAGATACAGCTGACGACGCAGAGTGCTGTGATCATGACTTTGCCGATCGCCAAAATGGAGATCCCGGTCAAGGTATTCACGTGCACGATTCTAGCGGCCGTGTTACTCGACCCCATCTTTCCCTAATACTGGGGTTCAGATAGGTGTTCCTAGAGATGCCCAAAGAATCCATGCACACAGACACGGTCCCAACAGGGAAAGAGAGAGAGGCAGACGCAATACTCTCTAACCCCTTGCCAGGGGAACTGTGCACTGCTCAGGATGAGAACGCGACTTTGCGTCCTTGCTACAAGAAGCTGCAGAGAAGTACTGATCCACCCAAAAGGAGTCAGTACTATATGAAGAAGCGGCTGCTCTAACGAAGAGCCGGAAGTAGAGACAAACTGCATGGGCAGTTGGTGGTCCTGAAGGACTACCATCCCCAAATCCTCCATATGGGGCACACCATATCGTTTAGCAGGCATATGGGCGTTGGAGAGTTGCTTCAACGGATTTCCTACCACTATTGCTGGCCAGGAGTGACCGGTGATGTGCATCGGTATGTGAAGTCTTGCCCAGAGTGCCAGAGGGTGGCACCGAAATACGGGACAATGCCAGTGGTCTTGGGAAAAATGCCTGTAAATAACTCTCCATTTGAGAGAGTGGCCATCGATATCGTGGGTCCTCTTCCCCGGACTAGGAAGAGGAACATGTACCTCCCCACGATGGTGGACTGCTGCTCAATGTGGGGTGAGGCCATACCGTTGGCCACGATAGACTCTAAGAGAGTGGCCGATGCACTCATGGAGGCCTTTACGAGATTGGGATGTCCCAATCAGATCCTATGGACAATGGGTCAGTTTTGTGAGAAATTACTGGAAGGTGTCTTCTGGATAATTCACACCAACCACATTAACACCAGCCCATACCACCCTCAAGCGAAGGGACAAGTGGAGAGATTCAACAAAACGATGATGATGCTCCGGAAACTTGCCCAAGAGAAACCTGATAGGTGGGATGAATATATCCCTGCGGCACTTTTCGTCTATCTGGAAGTGCCACATGGATTGACAAGACTGCCACCAGCTACCCTGCTGTTTGCGCGGCCGATAAAGGGTCCATTGGAGGCAATGCTGAGGAGTTGGACAGAGAAGGGAACATCCGAGGAAGTGATATCCTCCTACAAATACGTGGAGGAGCTTAAGGAAAAGCTTCACACGAGATGGGCTTTAGCGACCCAGAACTTAAGAAAGGCCCGTAAACGACTTGCTGCATACTATAAGAGAAAGCTCTTGGAGTGGGAGACAAAGTCTTATTGTTGCTCCTGACAGGAAACAATATACTGGAGATAGGATGGCAGAGACCTTTTCCCGTGGTAAGTGTAGTGTCCAGGACCAACTATAAAATCCGGATCCGAGGAAAGCTGAAGATTTTCCATACCAATCTCCTTCGGAAATATGAGAGGATTGGTGAGGAGTCTCCCCACCTCATGGTGATGGCAGTCACCACAGAGACTGAAACGGGACCCGACGAGGGGAGGGAATACCCACTCCTGCACAAGATGTGTAGGTGAACCCTGATCTTGATCCCCGGGACAGGGAAAAGATAGCCTACGTCCTAGAGTCCCATCAGCAGATACTGACCGATAAGCCTGGGCAGACGGGGTTAGTCGAGTTCAACATGACCTTGACTACCCAAGATCCTATCCACCAGAAGGTTTACCCAGTGCCATTCTCCAAAGAGAGGGCCCTGGTGGAAGAAATACAGAAGTTGCTAGATGATGACGTGATTACGCCATCCACATCCCCATATAATGCGGGGGTGGTATTGCTACGTAAGTTCAGTGAGGAACACAGCTTATGTATAGATTATAGGCTCCTGAAGAGTCATATCAAATTTCAGGTAGAGCCCCTACCCAATCCAACAGTTATTCGCTAGGCTTCACAACACCAAGTACTTTTTGAAAGTGGATCTGAGTCGAGGGTACTACCAGATTCCGGTGAAACCAGAAGTGAGATCCCTCCTGGCCTTCAGTACCCCCAATGGGCATTATGATTTCAAGGTCATGCCGTTAAGACTCAGCAATGTGCCCAGCGAGTTCACATGCATGATGAGGGCCTTGCTAGATCCCATAAGGGATCCATCCATTATTTCGTTCACGGATAATATACTGATCGCCAGCAAGAACTTAGAGGACCACTTGACATCCTTAGATAGGGTCTTTACTAGGCTCCAGGGGGTAGAGCTAACTGCTAGCCCGGCTAAGTGCATGGTAGGATACTAGACACTTGAATTTCTAGGTCACACAATCACTCTGGTCAGATTGTCTCGGGGAAGAACCTAGAAAAGGTCAGGTTGGCTCCAAGGCCAAAAAGGACGTGAGATTCATCCTCTTGTGCGGGTTTTATCAACAATTCATCCCGCATTTCAACGAACTGGGGGTTCCATTGACGGAAACCCTGAAGAAGGGATCCCCAGATCAGATTGTATGGACGCCCGAGTACGAGGGTGCCTACAGTCAGTTGAAAGAGGCCTTGGTAAACAAACTGGTCCTGCAGCTCCCCGACCTATCCAAACCCTTTGTGTTAAGGACAGATGCGAGTAATGTTGGAACCAGGGCAACTTTGTTGCAGGGGGAAGGGAGGATACATCCATTTTGCGACCCGTAGCGTACGCAAGTTGGAAACTTATGCCGGCTGTAAGGAAGTATTCAACTGTGGATTGGGAATATTTGTCACTTGTATGGTCTAAGCAAAAATTTCAGCCTTATTTGTACGGGGTACTATTTCATGTACAGTCAGATTGAATGTAACCTGAATGTAACATTGAAAATATTTCTTCACAAACGGAAGTTTGAAGGTGAAGAGTAGAACATAGAGCATACTAGTTGGTGCTGATATTATAGGGAAACATGAACATTTATGCGCATGTGTTGTTCTCGTAACAGAGACAACTTGTAGCGGGTTGTCATTTGGGCAATTTGAGGACAGGTCGAGACATAAGTCAACGGGCAGAAGTCAAAGGACATAGGGTCAAACGACGGAAGCCAGGACATAAGTCATAAGACAACGGTTCTGGATCAATGCAATTCTCAAGAATATAATAGAGGGCTATATCCAACGATAATAATGTGATGCACTACTCAATTAGCCGAGTGAATCAATATAACAGTGTGAAAAGGCAGAGAAGAGAATTTGTTCTATCCCCAGAAGAGATACGTAAACTTATGAGATCTTTGACAAAATTGGACAGCCAATTTTTCAGTGGCCAATACGTGTTACATACAGGAATTAAATGGTTGTAACACTACACACAGAGGAGAGGAGCGTGTCAAAGATCTACACAGGAGCTTAGAGAGTTAAGACGGAGCTATACAGAGAACACCAGACAGTAGAGACACAGGCACTATATTTAGAATGACAACAGGACACACTCGTGTCAACTAAGAGGTCATTGAGTGCTTATGAGCGAGGATTTCCCAAGAGTATAGGGAACTCGCCTCTCGACGAGTAACTGGAGAATACCAGTTACGTTAGTTAACTGACCAAGCGTGCTGGGACTCTACGCACGCAAACTCGCCAGCGCACGGAGGACTGAATGTCCGTGGTTCAACGCGCAAATAGAAGCGTGCCTCAGACTGGGACAAGGACGGATAGAGAGCAGACGTGTTCGCTAGGAACCTTATGTAGTTTATCAATAATAGTGTTAGCTAGGCTTTAGATTCCAATTAGTTAATAGTATCATTATTTTCACCTCTTCAATGCATCTGTGAAACATACCATGTTGTTGATTATCAATGAAGTATTCCGCTCGCAGAGCTTGTTTGTAATCAGCTCTAAATAAAAATGTATCCTTTTGCAAACCACACGAGTTATTGATTCGTGTCATGCAAAAGTAGGGAGTCCTGAATTACCTGTCGCAAGTGGGTTGCTGACACAGATCATCAACCTTTGATCTTTCTGGCCACCTCCCAAAAGCTCAATGCGTGCTTGATTCGATGGTCGTTGTTGCTACAGCCCTACAACTTTACAGTTGAATACATTCCTGTGAAGGAGAATGTTGGGGCTGATTTTCTGTCAAGACATCCGGTCCCAGAGGAAGAGTCCACTCGGACCGAACCTCCGGCAGATAAGTCGTCCTGGTCAACTCTCTTAAGAGAGGGCCTGTGTCACAAAACGCCTTTTGGTCTAGGGGAAACAACCCGAGAATACCCGACCAGGTCCCCTCTGAAATGATCGCCTTTGGTTTGGTTTGACTAATCCAGGCGGTTCGAAAACATTACCTAGTGAGCAGAGCTCAGGTAAACTGACTGCTCATGTGTCTCACGCATGGGCTGTTCGTAGAGCCACCAGACATAGCCATCAGTAGAGCTGAGTGTGTCCAAGAGGCTAGACGCCGAGTGTAATTGTGCATTTCATGAATGATGTGATGAATATGTCTTCAAGGGCTTTGAAGAACCTCGACATCGTCTCCAGCATGCCAGTTGTGTTACAATACGAAGGTATGTTGAGTAATTTAGTTAATTAGCGTTGTGTCGGTAGTCGGCGACCGCGGTAGAGTTAGGCAGCCATGTAACCGTCGTTGAGCGGGAAAGTAGGTTAAATGTGAACTGATAACATTGTGTGGGCCTGGAGTCAACTGTTTGGAGCCGCGTGATTATGGTAGTGTGACGCAGAGATATTTAGTCTCCTAGTGGCGCAGGGCTCCTTTGCAGCCACGTTAGGTTGGGTTAAATGAATTCAGGACACCGAACCCGTTAATTTGAGTTCACACACGGCCCAGCTTCCTGAAATCGAAAGTAGTGGGAGCCGGCGTGGCGGAACGATGGACCAGAGGGGGGGGGGGACCGGAAGTCAAGTAGGAAGTCATCTATACTAGGGCGTGTCGGGTATCTAATGACGCGGCCCGTTGAGATGATTAAAGTGCAAGGATCGGCAGAAGATACTTCCAAGGTTGTGACTTGAGTCGAAAGTCGTTGTGACATGGTGGGGCGACCACTGGCTTTTCTTCTTGGCTTTCGTTTTATCTGCCTTATAGTTAGTATACCTTAACAGAATGCCAGGTTAATATATAGTAGATTCCAGAGAGGAGGGCAATGTGGGACAATCAATCGGAGGGACAGGGCTGTTCACGAAAAACAGTGACACCATTCTAAATGCACCTGCCCTTGTCTAGGGATGAGAGAATGGGGTGTGGCTATCTGCTACCTGGAGAGTACAGCAGGTATATAACACAGGATTTGAAAATATGGTACCTGCGGCACAGTACTACATAACCACTGGCTGGTAACAGGGAAGTGAACCAGGGAGATTGGATAGAACCAGGATGGGGTTCGGATGCACAACCACCGGACCTACTTGAGGGCCATTCTGCCTATTATTACTAATGATTCACTAACCCTATATGTCATGTAGAAGTCTTCCAGGGTAGGGCGACATCTCTGGAACGGGGGGCAGACGACCTTGGCCCAGCTATACTCCAGTCCGGGAAAGATGACAGAGTTATGAGAGCGGCCTGACAGATTCTAGGCCCAGTTCAGCCCTGGCATCGGACAGCAGCGCATGAGGGAGACGGAAATCTTATGTGAAGAGTTCACAATGCTGAGAGGGGTTGAGAGTGTACTCGCTTATGGAAGCTTGAGGCTTTCACCGAGTGTTGTCCTCCACAGATTCTGCCTACTGGATTGAGAGGTTGAACTACTGGTGACGGTTCCAGTGATTGGGACCCAAGCAAGTATGTGGTCAGCAGTCTGGGGACACCGCAACTAATCTCAGGGTGTACCTACGTCAGAGTGTCTACTACGTCAGATTACGGGGCCAGCTACCATTTTGCCAACGTCTTTACCAGGAGAGTTCAACATGGCCACTTTGTATGTTTGTCGACTTTACTTACGGCAAGTATCTATGTGGAGTGCTTGTCATCCACGTGAAGACCTAAGACTAAACTATCACCAGAGAGGGCAATCTACCATCAGCCATTTTTTTCAGGCCACTTGGGCTCATAATTCTGCCAGAGTGCAGAACCACTAGAGTTTTCTCAGCAGCGACTGAGTGGGTGCTTCCACACTATCTGCACTCTACTATACTTATTGACAGAGAGCGACGGAGTATCACTTATCTACCCGGCCACACTAGAGACATTAGGACTTATGCTGAAAGTGTGGGCCGAACTTCAACGTAGTCCCAGAAAAGCGGTTCAGGAACAGTTTCATCGGAACGTACACCCTCCACCCTTTGAGCAAGATGGCGGGACATTTCTTCGTCCCGTAAAATGGAACGTGTTTTTTCCGAAATGTGTATGGATTAAGTGTTTTTTCGTGGTGAAATGGAGTTCGGACCGTGCAACGGAGTTCGTACACGAGCGTCCGGCCTTCTTTCAGCGTATCATCGGCGCCCGGTGGCGATAGTTAAGCCTAACATGACGGCCAGACGACCAGCTAGGACACAACGTGGTAAGAGGGCGGGCGCGCGCAGAAGGCGCTTAAAATGTGACAGATTGGGTATCGGAAATGTTCGAGTACTGTACTGGAACTGTGCATCATTTAGTCAACGCCGACCCATTCTTGAAAAACTACTCTACGGAAACGATATTGTAGTCTTGCAAGAAACACAGCTCACCGACGGAACAGTCAATGTTGCGGGATTTCAGGGTTTCCTTAACAGGCGGCACCTCGGACAGGCCATTCTGGTCCGCGACAACTTACTAGTGTCTGAGATCGATATGTCCGCCTGGAACAACGATGCCCTGCAAGTGCAGGCATTAAGAATAATGACACCAGTGCAGCTTGTAATCGTTAACGTCTATGCGCGAAATGGGAAGGTCGACGTGCGACAATGGCAGAGTTTGTTCGATATGGATGAAAGGCATATCATCTACTGCGGGGACTTCAATGCCAGAGGCAGTCAATGGGGGAATTGCATCACCAATAGACAGGGAGAAGATTTGGAGGACGCCCTGGCATCTGCTGCCCTAATCTGTCTGAATGATGGGAAGGTCACTAGAATGGCCACTCGACCAGGCGACTCTGACAGCATCATTGACTTGGCTCTGGTGTCGCCCACCATCGCACCAACGTGCCGGTGGGGCACACTGGGATACCACGATAGTGACCACTACCCTTGTGTCATCCTGATCAAGAAAGACGGGGCCATGAGTCAAAGAAACAAGACCAATGCCTTCCCGTACGACACCACTGGTCAAGACCCCATAAGCAAGATCAGAAGAAGGAAACTAACTTCCTCCCGTAGGAGACAAGAAAGATGGCTGCAGCCACCATGGTGGAATGGAGAGGTCGAGAAGGTGTGGCTGGGAAAGAGGCAGGCTGTCAAAGACTGGCAAAAGGCCAGAAAGGCTAACATACCACAGGTTGAGTTGGCGAACCTGAAGACTGAGGTCGTTAGGACGACGACTTTATTCAAATCCTGCGCCAAACAGGCCAAGGCCGACAAATGGGACGAGTTCTGCAGGAAGGTGTGCTCCGAGCAATCTCTTACGACATTCTGGCGCCTCCACAAGAGCATGAACGGTGCTGCACAACGTAGGGGTATTCCAGACTTTCAAGGCACAGACCTCGCATGGAAAAAGTTGGATGTGGATAAAGGTAAGGCCCTTCTTGCACGCTACATAGAACAGACTGACCAGAAAGACGAGCCCGCCAGACAGAGGACCACAACAACACTCTCTCAGTTGTGCGAGGGGGTCGGGACAGACGAAGAATGGACAATCACAGTTGACATATTGCATGCGATGCTCAAGAAATCACCTAACACCGCCCCAGGCCCAGACGGCATCCGATATGGTGACCTAATGGTGATATCAGATGATGACATGGAAGAACTGGCCAGAGAATTCAACACCAGTATCCAGAGGGGTCAGGTCAAAGAAGAATGGCTACACAGCTACATGCTGCCGCTGCCAAAACCGAACAAAGACCATTCCAAGATAAGCGGCTACAGAATCATTACGATGCAGAATACTGTTGGCAAGCTACTGGAGAAAATTGTAGCACACAGACTTGCTTGGGACTTGGAACAGCTCGGCTGCTTCCCGCCCACACTTGGAGGATACAGACGCAACAAAGAGTCATGGCTGAATGCGGCGGTCTTTGCTCAAGATGTTTACGAAGGATTTCAGGTCAGAGAAGAGACATGTGCGGCCGCCATAGACTTAGAGGACGCATATAACAGAGTATCTTTCGAGCACTTGATGCAAACCCTCCTCATACTGAAAGTGCACCCTCACCTTGTACGATGGATAGCTGCAGTTCTACTCCAAAGGAAGGTGGTGCTAAGATGCGGGAGTTGGTCTTCTGAGCCGATAACGATATGTCCAGGATTGCCGCAGGGTTCACCACTGTCACCAGTACTATTCAACGTGTATACGGTGCCGATCACTGAACAACAGTTGGATGGGAGGGGTAGGACTCTATCATTCGTTGACGACATCCTCGTGTATCGACAGGGTCGAGATAGACAGGCGGTTGCCAACTATATGCAGGGCGAACTAGATCGAATTTCCTCATGGTGTGCTGATGCCGATGCCCTTGTCAACCCTGCAAAGGCAACGGTTACATGGTTCTCACTAAACAACCATATTGTGAAAACAGACCTGCCGGCAGTAAGAATGGATGGGAGCATTCTGAGTAGAACCCAGTCAATGACATATCTTGGCGTGAGGCTTGATCGTAGACTGTCCTTCAGAGATCATGTCGATTATGTCATAACGAAGGCTCGAAAAGGTTTGTCAGCAATGAGAGTCATGGCGACTGCCAATATCGAGCAAAGACTGCTAATACTTCTGTTCCAAGGACTTGTGCTTTCACGCATCGAGTATGCCCTGGCCATCCTCACTGTCAGCCCTACACAGATTGGAAGACTTGAAAAGGTACAAAACGAAGCCATTCGCATCATTTTGGGCTGCACGAGAGACACCAGCTGTGTAGCAATGAGATACCTCCTCGACTTCCCGACAATGGAACACAGGATCAAGATCTGGAGAGCTCGTGCATACTTAAAAATAAGTGCAGATGAGCAGCACCCTCTGCATGACGCTGTATTCAGAGAAAAGGGTGACAGGCTAAAGAGGGGCAAATCATGGATGGGTCGGGCGGAAGATGTCGTCGGACAGGTCTGCAGTCTTACCAGTATCAACCCCGGCAAGGAATTGGTGCCGGTGCCTCCAGCTTTTAAGTGTACCTTCTCCTGCATTATCACACTCGACAGACGGTGCAGAGAGCAGAACCCTGCCGCTGTCAATGCAGAGGTTAACGCGCTCATCTATGATCACTCAGATAGCCCCGAAGTGCTCATCTATACAGATGGATCTGTTGTAAAGCAGCAGAGAAGTGCGTGGGCATTTACAGCCCGTTCAGCGGGCCGAACCGTTCAAGAATCCAGTGGTGCCCACTCTATGACCACGAGCAGCATGACGATGGAGGTGATGGCAGTTACACAGGCTTTCATATGGCTGGAATCACAGCATTATACCAACGTGTGTGTACTAAGTGATTCAATGAGCATGATTCAGAAGGTCGAAGCTGGATCTGTACGTAGACAGTGGACTGAGTCGCTGCGGAAGTCTGTTGTCCGCAAAGTCACCTTCATCTTCGTCCCGGGACATGCGGGAGTCGAGGGAAATGAACGAGCTGATAAATTGGCTGGCTCTGCACCCCCTGTAGATGGCCAGCCCATGGATCGTGCCGATGTTATTAACGCCCTTAAAGATATGGCGAGAACAGAGGATTTTGACGCCAGTGATTCCACATCGCTATCCAGGATGAAAGACCTGGGAGTAAGAATCGGCATAGCCAGACGCGAGAGGTACATCGGGAAAACAAAGCGCCTCGTCAACCAACACAGAACTGGCACTATTAGCCACCGGACGCTGATGCATATGCTGGGGGGAGGATCTGAGCACCTATGGACATGTCCGGAGTGCAAAGAAGATACCCCAACTGATAACTAACTAACTAACTAACCCTCCACCCTTCCGGAGAAGACTAGATCTTGACTGGGGGACTGGATACATGCAGTGAGGCGTTACCGACGACTTGTGGCATACTGCACTGGGCCTTTCCAATGATGACACCTACTCCTGAGGCTACTCTGGTGCTTCTTTGTCTGGACATTCCTAGCAGCCACTAGGTCTATCTCATCCTCATTTGTTGCCATAGATATATACCAGAGTTGAGTCATGCATTCAGGACAAAGTGAAATAGGGTCACATCCAGTGGTTTAGTGAAAGAGAGATAGGTATACATAGGCTGGTGGGGTATCGTAGATTGAAGTCACCTATTTCCCAGTCTGAGGACATCCAGTAGTTCAGGCGTGGTAGCAGTTCCCCTCACCCGAGGGAATGTTGCTAGTCAGTACACCGCCAATTCGTAAACTACTTGACGTTATGAAGTATGTCATAGTAAAGACAGGCACAGCTCCTACGGATCGTCTTTGATACTATTACAATATAGTGGCAGTAAACTACACCCAGTACTCTATTCCTACAGAAAAATAACACACACACCATATGCAGTGACCAAACTAGTAGCTCTTTCATTAGTCGAAGGGATGACCAACTTCTCTAAATATTTATTAGGTAGAAAGTTTCTTGTACTGTCCGGCAAGAAACCATTGAAAACCTTTACAGAAGGATACCCTGAAAATTCTAGAATCCACAAATGGTCTCAGCTACTTCAAGATTTTGACTTTATTATTTCTCATATATCTGGAAAGGACAATAATTAACACACGTAGTAAACAAAAACTAACAATAGAGAAACAGAGAACCATAATTTCACACAACAGCAGTGGAATTCACCATTTAATGTTGCAACTTCAACATCATAAAATGCGACAGGAAATCAGATTTTGTTTTTGTTAAAAGGTTTTGACTTCAAGAATACACCCGTTGTCTGTAAAAGAAGGTGATCGTAATCCAGAAGGCAAGTCTCCAACAAAATGTTATCGTAAAAAAAAAAAAAAAAAAAAAAGACTCGGATAACACAAGCAAGATCAATGACTTCAAATAATGGATTCAATTAATACTGTCATTGATTGCATATTGACTGGACATTCTTAACAAGATTTTAAACAATTGCACAAAATTTATTCACACGTTAAATATTTGATTGTAGATATTTAAAGTGTGATAACTTTGCTTCATTGTTATTATTTTAGTTAAGATCATCATCAATCAGGTGCCGTCTCCACAATGAAGGTTGGCTGCAATGGATTTCCAACACTGTCTCTCGCAGTGCGTGAATGTACATCCTGTCGGGCTGATGTCCGTCCATCTCTTGATATTATCTCCCTACTTTTATCGTTGTCTACCTCTTGCATGCTTAAGTTAATGATTGTTTAATATGGTACTACAGTGTATAATGTTTACAGTCACTTGTATCATTGTCTACCTCTGGCATGCTTAAGATAATGATTGTTTAATATGGTACTATAATGTTTACAGACACAGATATACAACTGTACATTAAAAACTGATATAAGACACATACACCATTGCACATGTTATAATAAGCGAATCATATCTGACAGTCTAAAGAAAACATACACTGGACACCTAAAACGGATATCATTTGTTAGGAAACAAGAAATAAACAAGCACACACCATAAACTGAAACATTTTTATTGGACATAACATTTAAAATTGAATAAAATAAATCTATTAAAACTATAAGCAAGTTGAAAAAAAGGTAATCCATTGTAGATTGTTTATCAATATCAATGATGATCAATAATCTATTCATATAATAAGAGTATACAACAGTCGGTAAGGAAGAGTTCGTGAGATATATACAGACAAATACAGTCACAGTATCAGTCACTTTATGTCTCAAGCATAAAAACACATCAGTTAGAAAAATAAAACAAAATGAATGTTCTCCAAATGAACAAGCAAGACACATACCGTCACCCAGAGTTTGGTTGACTTGTGGAAGGGTGACAGGGTGCTCATGCGAGACATGAGGTTATAAGGATATGTATGAGTTGTTTACATGGGAAATGTATGACTCATAATTGTTAAACATAAGCTCTGAAAATAATGGAGGCTTATATACATGATGGCTCAGAGTATTCATTAATGTGTCCATGCTTAACTCATTCTATGTAAATGTCATGACCATAATTTGTTCCACACGAGTGAGAATGTTGAACAATGAACCAACCACGAGTGACTTAGAACCTCACTAGACACAGAATCTAGTCCAATCAAACTTGTAAATGTTAATATTCACATTTAATCTAAGAGAGAGTGTGTGTATGCATGTGTATATGTCTGTGTGTGTGTGTGGGTTTGGGGGGGGGGGGGGGGGGAGAGGTAATTTTCAGAAAACAGAAAGTCCATAAGTTTTGCTCACGCAAAAACACAATTATTGAAAGCGTTAACTACGGCAGTATTTTCAAAAATCACATGAGAACACACTGACATAAAAAAGGGGTTGCTTGGAAGTGGAAAAGAATGACGTGGATTCAGTCACAGGAGACTAGTTCATGTGACATCTACAAAACAAGGTTTACAATTGTTTACACTAGTTCTTCCAGCAACAAGCCATAAGCCTAAAAGTAGTGTCGCCAGACAACATGATCACAGCACACATACTACACCTAGGCTACAATGGATTGTCATGGAGAGAGAGAGAGAGAGAGAGAGAGAGAGAGAGAGAGAGAGAGAGAGAGAGAGAGAGAGAGAGAGAGAGAGAGAGAGAGAGACCACCATGCTTACTGCCTACAGTGAATGAGCGCCCTCAATGTAAGTGAGTGGGACATGGCTGTCTGGGAAGTATGTATTGGTTGTGCATCATAGTGGAATGTCAGCTGCAGCTACACGTTGTGTCCAATAATGAAAGAACTTCAGTGCAACAGTTTTGTGTGCCAGCAAATTGAAAGAGGATATTTCAAAAGTAACATACACCTGCTAGAATTCCATCCTCTGCACATCGTTATCAAATCTAAGTAACCAACCAATGGGTGTGCCATGACACTAACCAATAAAAAGAGGTCACTTGCAACAAGAAAAAGAGTACTGTACTTGTATGGATGTGAAGCGTGGACAATAAGCAGACAAGCTGAAAAACATCTAATGGCTGTGGAAATGTGGCTTCTGAGAAGAATGCAAAGAATGCCATGGACAGACAGAAAAACCAATGACAAAGTCATACAGAAAACAAATGGAGATCATAGACGGATTAGAGAAATTAGACATAGAGTCAAAATTTTTGGATATGTTATGAGAAGAAATGAATTGGAGAACTCGGTGACAACTGGCAAGATTGAGGGGTAAAAAACAAGGGGAAGGCAGAGAAGTAAATACCTAGATGGCTTGGCCACGTGGTATGGTAAAGACAAGAAAACAGAGCTGATCTACGACTCTGGTGATCATGTGAGATGGCGAAACATGACGGCCATCGCTTATTGATATGGCACACGAGGCTGATGTGGGTGTGGACTGGATCTGTATTTTAAAATGGCCGACTCTAATCTCCAAAAACATGCTGAAGTAAGAAAGTGATAAAATTTATAAGGAACGCTCTGATTGCAGAACTCACAGTGGTTTAAATTGGTAACTCTTCTATCAAAGGGTCCAGTGCCTGCTTTTTCACAAACAAAGAGATTGTTTTCAATGCTGTATTTCATCATTGCCAAGCAAGCACGATCGCTATTGAGATGGGCTAACTTTGCTTTCCAACTTCCGAACTCCTGGTGACAGAAAATGCAAGCTGAACCAATGTTTGTCATTGTCTCACTATTTTGGACTCTTGAGTCTTTATCTGTATAGGTAGAACCAACATGGTCTTTCACGTTTTTATATGTACTGGTTGAAGCCCCAAATGTTGAAAGCTGTGGTCTTTCCACCAACATGGTGGCTTCTTTATCCATTCTAATGTGAAAAGCTTGGTGGGATACAAACTGGTTGTAATGAAGAAATGTGATATTACATCTGTCACATGAGATGGGTGTTTCTTCAACATGCTGATAACTATGCTCCATCAATAAACGCAAGGTGGCAAATCTGGCAACACAAATTAAGCAATGAAAAAACTGTTCGCCTGAAGATGTAGGCACATCTCTAGCTGCAGATGACGAAGCTAACATTCCACTCTGCTGGTTTTTTGCAGAAGAGTCTACAAATGTGCGGCCACTATCATGATTAGTCTTCTGTGTTGATGATAAATTAGTGTCATTGCATGTTAAACTCTGCTGAAAATGGGCATGTAAATTGTGCGCACTTGTAAATTTCAGACCACATGTTTGGCAAACCTGGGTGTAGGCTACAAAACCCTTACAGGCATGAAGTTGTAACAAGCCTATATCATCAAAGTGTGTCTTACATTGATAGCAAAAAGGCAATGGGACGGGACACTTATTTGTATGGATGCCAAAGAAATCGAGACATGATTGTTGTTTCAACAGATGCTCTTGAAAGTCATCAAAATACCCTCTGCAATTTAAACATTCTACTAATGGTTTTGATACAACATGCGAGATTTTAATGCAGCTGGTTCCATCTTCAATGTCCAAATCAGAGTTGCTTGAATCAACTTCTACAGGATTGCAGTAATCTTGAACTGAAGACGAAACCTCATTCGCACTATGACTTTCACAATTCTCTTTTCCTGTTTTTGACACTGGTAACACTGCTTCAGAGGCTGGTACTACTGCTTCAGAGGCTGGTACTACTGCTTCAGAGGCTGGTACTACTGCTTCAGAGGCTGGTACTACTGCTTCAGCAGCTGGTACTAATTTAGTATTATCTTTCTCTTTTGCTGTTTTCAAAACTGGTATCTCAGCTTCAGCGGTAGACACTACTTTGGTATTTTCTTTCTCTTTCGTTGTTTCCAAAACTGGTTTCCCTGCTTCAGCAGCAGGCAAGACACTAGCATGATCTTTCTCTTTCACATTTTTCAACACCAAATTAACGTAGCGCAAACGACAAGCCATTTTCTTGAAGCAATGTTTTCGTAAATCTTTCGGGCTACCAAGAACCTTCTTACACATACTGCAGATCTGGGGGTCTTGTTTTCGCTCCCAAAGTGGTCGGGTCAAAGGTATGAAGCAAAATTTGAACTGCAACAGATGGGCCTGCAAGCCCGTTAAATCATGAAACTTCCGTGTGCAGACTTTACAGTGTGTCCTTTTGCTGTGCGCTGAATGGTGGTGTGATTTGTTGTGCTTGAGGAGTTGAGATTTAGAGTCGTATATTTTGCAACACTGCTTACATGCATAATCTCTGTTTTCCTCCTCACTACTACTGCCACTTTCTTCCATGTTACTTCCTTCATCTGAGGATGACAAACTGCTTATTAATTCATCGTTGTCATTATCATCTGCATGTCCTTTACTTTCATCATTTGCATTTCCTTGATCACAAACAGACTGTTTTTTAGCATTGGAATTGCTTGAGATGTGTCCATCATTACCCTCAGCCAGTTTCTCATTAATTACATTGTCCATTGCTGGCACCTGCTCTGCCAATGTTGATGCCATTGAAATATTGCTGGTAACATTGCTAATCCCTGTTACAATTTCACAAGATCTTTTCTTCCCATCTCTCTTAAGTGTATCAACGTCTAGATATGACTTCTTCATCTCCAGAACTCTCCGTACTCTTTCTGATGCCCCTTTCTGGCAAGACTGGTTTAGGTGAAGGTGCTTAGCCAGTCTGGCGTCATCAGCAAAAGGTAAGTGGCACACCTGACACATCACCGAAACATGACTAAGGATAATTCTGAGATTCTTTAACTGTGGTACAGCCTTTGTATTGTCCAGCTTTCCACATTTCTGTTCAGTGTGACGAGTCAATTCATTCTTAGAAATAAACTCTGCACCACAGACTTTGCATGTTAGTGATCTGTCAGCGCTTGAGATGTCACAAAAGACATTCCTGGAAGTAGTAACAGCTGTACAACTGCTTTTTATGACATTACCCGTAGATGCCCTTCCTGGAGACTTAAGTGGGGCAACAGGCTTCAGTACATTTATTCTATCTGATGCAGATATCTTTTTGGCAACTTTTGATGGAGAGCAAATTTTCATTCTACATTTGGGATTTTCATTAAAATGAAGGATCAACATCGCACTTGTTGCAAACTTCTTTTTGCATGCTGGGCACGCACCACTAGGCTTTGCTTTAACACATGGTTTTTGTTTCATGGCTTCTCCTCCTTGAGGTTTTTCATTGTGACTTTTGCTAACTGGGTTTATCTGGGAATGTTGCTTAAGAATGCCACTCTTAGGCAATGACACTTGACACGACACAGAGTTTGGTGCAGATGAGTCTGTTAACTGCGTGCTGTTGTTATTTTCTTGTGCCAGCGCAGGACTTTTATCTGGTTGTGAGATTTCACAAGCAGTTAAAACCGGAGGAAGCTGGTTTCCTGGCTCTTTTACATTCTGCTCAACATGACCCATACTCTTTGCAAGGGAGTCCTTCACAACGTCCTTTATGATGCATTCTTCATAAATCCGACAAGCATTAAACATGTGTATGTGAACCTGCTTGTCTGCAAGGTTGTTAAATAAATGTGAGCACCTGATGCAGTATCTATCAATTTTCTCTTTACATTCTGGATTGTTCAGCACATGCAAATATCTTATAATATTTGATGTGAATGATTTTGAACAAACAAAACACTGCACACAATCATTCCTAGCCACCTTACAACCTTCTGAAAATTGCTGATGCAGTGAGAGTTGAAAACTATTTAAAAACATCATCTGACAAGTAGTACATTTATGACTATCACTGACACTTGGATGTCCACCAGCCAATACTTGATCTGGCCCATCAGATCTCTGCAATATTTCACCAGTGGAAGTAATGACTGGCTTAATATCCTCTTGTATTAACTCTTCAGACATGGGCTTGTCACCAGTAGCAAAGACTGGATGTTTGCCAGTTGCTGCTTCAGTCACCACACCAGTTGAATAGTTGCTGACAACTTCATTTCTCTCAGGAAAACTGTTCGAAACACTTGAGACATCTACATGTGTGGAATTGCTGATATCAACTGCTGCACTGCCTGAAGAGAGTCCAGCTGTACTGGGTTGAGGTGCAACAACACCCCTAAATGTGACACTGCTGGAGGACACTTCAGGTGCCCCGCTAACTGTATTCTGCTTTACTAGAGTATGCAATATAGAATCTAAGGAAACCATCACAGTACCAGGATCCACATCATTCATGTTAGAACTGGTGCACTTAACTTTCTTGTGCAATTTCAGCAAGGATTTATTTGCAAAGCCCTTTCCACACTCGTCACATTTCAGATTATTTTCTACAAACTGTGAACTTCTGTGGCAACACCATGTATGAGTAACTAGTTCCATTCGTGATGAGAAAACTATGAAACAAAGTCTGCACATAAGAGAGCTGTCTGTTTCAGTTGATGTCAGAGTTGATTCAACAGCTTTATAATTAATGCCACTATTGGATGGTGATTTCTTCGGTATTCTGGCAGCAGAAGGAATTTTAATTTTAAGTGTGAGGCTTTTTGCTGATTTTTCTTTAGGTCTTGGTGTGGTACTTTTTATCGACTTCCCTTTAGGTCTAGGTGTGGTGCTTTTTATTGCTGTTGCCTTAGGTGAGGCCTTATGTGAATGATTGGAGTTGGTTAATGTTTCAGTCACACTATTTAACTGTAAATGGTGTGACTCATGTCTGGGTACAGTAGGAGCTACTTTTGATGAATCAATCACCTGTGAAACCTGACCTTTTCTGACATCCTCAGGTGAGTAAGAGAATGGAACTTCTGAAGGCCTCAGCGTATTCCCAATCACCTGGTCCTGAACAGCAGGTTCCAAACAAGGATTGCGATAGTTTTCTTTTAAGACTGGGATATCTGAAGTGCTACTTAGAAGTGAGCTGGAAGAAAACATTGACTGTATAACTGGAGTGGATATATTTTTATCTGGCTGTGATGGTGTTAACACTTTTAATGATGCATATTCAACTGTTGTTGGTGGAGCATCATCACATTCATCATCATCATCTACCTGCATATCCATTGACTGTATAACTGGAGTGGATAAATTTTTATCTGGCTGTGATGGTGTTAACACTTTTAATGATGCATACTCAACTGTTGTTGGTGGAGCATCATCACATTCATCATCATCTACCTGCAAATCCATTGACTGTATAACTGGAGTGGATACATTTTTATCTGGCTGTGATGGTGTTAACACTTCTAATAATGCATATTCACCTGTTGTTGGTTCAGCATCATCAAATTCATCATCATCATCTACCTGCATATCCATTGACTCTATAACTGGAGTGGATAAATTTTTATCTGGCTGTGATGGTGTTAACACTTTTAATGATACATATTCAACTGTTGTTGGTGGAGCATCATCACATTCATCATCATCATCATCATCTACATGCAAATCCATAAGTTCAGATTCTGGATTTTCAGTTTGTGAAATTAGATTTTCAGCTATCTGTTTGCTGTTAGTTTTGCTGGCTTTAGTGTTTATTTCTTCAACTTCCATGCTTAAAGAGCCAGTAGTTCCACAAGGATCATTTCCACCCACGACCACAGTTGAGCTAGCACTACTATTCTGCTCATCACACTTTCCACTAGAAGTTTCTCCACATGAAATGCTTGTTTCTTTTGTCAATACATCTTCATCATTATCACTGTCATCGATCACAACTTCAGAATTATGAATTTTGCTACCGTAGGGGAAATGATGCCTGCTGAGGTCTACTTTCACAAGCATGCAATCATCAATATCTTCTAAATCTAGATCAACTATTTCAGGTTCTTGGACTATAGAAGTAAATGGAAGTATTTGTGAAGTGGAACTGCTGTCCTGAGGCTTGGTCAATGAAGCTGGTTTGTCTTCAACTCTGAGCACATCTGTGCTTTTCTTTTCAGTCTCAGTCATTAAGCTACCATTCTTCTCACTCACTGGTAATTGTACATCCTTGATGCTTGTCACCGCTGAAGTAGACCGTTGACGTGCTGCAGATGTAGGAATCGAAGCACCACAGCCTAACAATAGTTGAGAATCATCTTTAAGTGAAGAAACTTCTACAGATACGCTATTCTTACTAGTAGTGATTTGGTGCAACAGTTTTTTAGTTTCATGTGTGTTATTATTACTACTACCCAGTGGTGACAAGTGTACTGGGCTATTCAGAGCTGAGCAAAATGCAGAATACTGGTTCTGTTTTGTGGACAATGCGGTATGAATCGGAGATGAAACTGTATCATGTTCTTGCTCGGCTGAGACAGTCTCATTTTGCTGATGAACAGGTAAGACAGGACGTTCTAGTAGAGTCTGCTGACTTGCATAATTGTCTATTGCAATGTGACCAGCTTCACTTTCTATTTCATGCTGACCTGCATGATGTTCACTGTGACTGTCTGCAAGACTAAATACTGACCCAATACACATTTGAGATTCTTGAGTAGACACAACTTTTGTACCAGAAACACTGATAGAATTAGTGCTGAAGTCATCAGGTCTCAATGTCTGCATTTTACTAATAACAGGGGTAAATTGGTGGCTATCATTAGAAGTGGTCCATGACACATTCACATTCTGCAGTTTGCGGCCACCTTCATAACTGTCAGCAAAGCTAAAGTCAGGCCTAACTGCCAATGCTTGTTTTCTAGATGATGATGGTTGGATACTTTCAGCACTGGAAGACATACTGCTCTTGCTAGCAGCAGTACTCTGAGCCTGAGATGTAGCCGCAGCCTTACTGTAATCAAGGGGCACTTGTGGTGCATTGCTAAATGCTAGTGCTGCACTGACATATGGCAGTGGTGCTGCATTGATATATGGTGGTGGTGGTGCACTAGCGTTTGTGTATGGTGCTGCACTGACATAAGGGTGTGGTGCTGTACTGACAATTGGTGGTGGTGCCACACTTACATATGAGTGCCGTGCTGCTGCATTGACATATGGGCGTGGTGCTGCACTGACGTATGGGCGTGGTGCTGCAGTGACTAGCGGTGGTTCTGCACTGACATATGGGCATGGTGCTGCAGTGACTAGCGGTGGTGCTGCACTGACATATGGGCGTGGTGCTGCACTGACGTATGGGCGTGGTGCTGCAGTGACTAGCGGTGGTGCTGCACTGACATATGGGCGTGGTGCTGCAGTGACTAGCGGTGGTGCTGCACCGACGTATGGGTGTGGTGCAAATGAAGTGCTGGTGCCCTCATGTGTGACAGTTGAAACCAACGTGTCTGGATGCTGTTGGGTAATGGCAGCCAAGTATTTATACCTGGCTGACCCAAGTGAACATGGATCATTTACTTGTGAAGTGGAATTTGTCACGTCAGGATTCATTCTGAAACTATGTGCAAAACCTTCCACATTACTGTATCACAATTTCAGTTCTGTGCTCCAACCAATATCGTGCATTCTGGGATAATGAACTTTCACATGCAGCTTTCAATATCTGAAAAAGAAAAATGGCAAAGAAATATTTAAAAAAATTTTAAATTTTGTGAACATTAGATACATTATTAATATTATTTCTTGAGTTTGGGTATTTTGCCGGACTTTTGTCTACATACCCCCTCTTCCTAAGCCTGTTGATCACTATCTCTCTCTCTCTCTTTATCAGTCAATACCCCTCTTCACACTCCTTCAGCACATACCCACACAACGCTTTCCTCCAACAATTAATAAAATATTTAATGAAAAAAACTGTGTCAGGTGGGTGTAGTATATGTGTATATAAAATCTGTGGTGTAGTCTGTGTGTGTAGTGGTGTATCGTGTATGTGAGATAGGGCTCTTCAGTATATGATCAGCATCACTTTTCTCATCATGCTACAGCCATTCAAATACACCACAGCACAGAACTGGAATGAGCTCACCCGAGGATGTGTCTCTCCGACTGATTCTTGACGTATTCCAATATCCTGGAATTTTTGCATAGTCTGATCACCACTGAATGATTTGGTTAATTTGAGTCCTAGAATTCTACACGCCCACAATTCAGGTAGTTAATAAAATCCATTGCTGAACGAACACCAACACTGTCCAAACAAATATATACATATATATGATCGACACACTGTTGCCGGTCAGTCAATGAACTATTCTTGTATTTAGGGAAACTGTTAGTGAGTTCTAATCTTTCCCTTTTTATATTTTCTTAGAATAAATTTTGTTATGAGTCATTGTTTCTTTTCAAATACGTTAATTTATCAGTCTCTCTTATCATGACTGATTTTGTATGTTCCTTTTTCTCAGGAATATTCTGAAATTCCTATACACAGTTCAAAGTCTTGAGGTTATTTAGCTCTGCACCAGAGTAGTGCCATTTGCTTCTTCTCAGTGTGGTAGGTCATGTCATTTTCAGTGGAACCTGTCAAAGAGATAACACCAGGTGATATCAACCTGACTCAGACTCATTCTAGGTGAGTGCAGGCCTACGGCTGTAATCAGATAGTAACAGCTATATTTTAGAGAACTATACTCTGGCATAAGTCAGAGGAGTTCTTCACATTACCCTAAACGAAGTAAAAGAAGAAAAAGCCAAAGGAAAAGCACAGACCCCAGTCAGTAGACACTCCTACCAGAATATCCTAGCATAAACCTATCCTTTATCTCCCCACTCTTATATGCTCAAGTTCTAATCTACATCACTACTACCTTATTTAACCTATTGGTGTCCGGAATCGGAGTACATATGCACATCCAGTACAAATGTCCGTTGCCTTTAAGCAACTACCACGTTGCCTCTAAGCAACTACCACTATGTAAAGCCTTATTTTCAACCAACATAGTTTGTCTGAAAGACGTCACTTGTTTTTCTCCCAACCAAGCAATCCCCTTCTCTTCTCTGATCTTTTGATCCTGTACAAAAACATCCCCAATATGTCTCCTTTGATATAATATAAATGATCTTTCTGGACATATCAATGGAATGGTTATCCTTTGATCTCGACTGTTTTTTTTTTGGGGATCAGGGGACCTCCATTCTCGTATTCAAAGAGTTCTAGTGTGTTTAGATTGACAGATCCTGGTCTTTGATCTTTTCAGGTCGACCATCTTCTTTGATGTAGACAATTCTTCTTCTCTCCCTGTATTTCAAAGAGATCGACTGTTTGATCGGGCTTACACCAAACAAAATCGTAGCGAACTCGAAGATGTTATTTTTGCTTTGCTAAAATGTCTCTGTCCTCTAAAAGTACTGGCCATCATAGACAATAACTTTTGGTTTTTAGGCAACCCGTTGATGTGTGTGTTCTTTTGATGGTGATGTCATTAATTCTTTTGTGTATTAATTTGGTATTCCGTGTATTGTGTTGGTTTTCAATTTCCTTGCAAATTTTCTGTAAGCCATGTTTTTTTTGGTTGTTGTTGTTGCCTCTTTGCATAGCTTCCTAATTTTCCTGTGAATCTCTTCATATTTTTACTTCTTATTTCCATGAGTTTTAAGATGTCTAACATCATCCATTTCTTGCGTCCTATTATCTTTATTTTTGGGATGGTTGCTTCTGCAGCTTGGTTGACTGATTTCTTTAATATTTCCCATTGGTCGTTGACATCTTAAAATAATATTTCCACATCCGACAATGCATCAAATCTGTTCTTTACCTCTACGTTGAATTTATCTTTTATCTCCTCTCATCAGTGCAAGTAGATCAAATTGAGTGTTTCTTGGTGCATACTTTCTTGAATTGTATATGTATATTGCTTAGATTAATCTATGGTCGCTGTAGCAGCCTGTGCTTGGTATAGTTTTTGTGACTTTTAAGGCATTTCGAAATCTTCTATTTATGAGAATGTAATCAATCTGATTTTTGATCTTATGATCAGGACTCCTCCATGACCATAATCTCCTTGGGTTCTGTTTATACCAAGTGTTTCCAATAATCACATCATGCTCTTTTGCCCACTGTACAAGTCAGTACCTCTTTCATTCTGTTCCCCTAGTTCATACTTGCCTACTATGCATCCGTCCTGTTGATTTACAACTTTGGCATTTCAGTTACCCATTATGATATTTACTTCAGAATTCTTACATTTCTTGACGGCATTCTCTAAATCATTATAAAATTCATCAATGCTAACAACATAAAAGACGACTATGACTATACACATGGAAAAGCCGTGATAAGAAAATATGCAACCAAATTGACTACCGGGGCCCATACGGGGGAGCAAAGAATAGTAACACTGTTGCCTACCATGCATGTCGTAGGAGGCTACTGAGGAGGCTATGGTTCCGTCGCCCTGCTACTGAGTGAGTGCGTGGCGCGGCACTGTGAGCTGTGAATTTTGCATGGAATGCTTTTGCATCTGTCCGCGGTTGTTTTTCGCGTGAACTGCATGTTCGGAACGATGACGGCCGGCTGTTGCTGGATTGACTGGTTTGCCTTTTCAGTTCACGAGTGCATTTTTCAGGAGACTCCTGGGAGTCGTCGCTGTAGCTACAAAGTTCGTGCTTTGTGCGGCGCTTTCGATGGGTCGCCCTGCAGAAAGAGACCAAGCCATATGGGATAAAACCCCGGTCAATGAAGTCTTTCTGGTGACTATAAAACCCCGGTCAATGAAGTCTTTCTGGTGACTGCCGTTTTCATCGACGATGAGCTGTATTTTTCACAGACGACTTCTGTGTTGGCATTCTGGCAGCGGCATTATGCACAGTGTACCTGTGCGGGCTGTTGGATTGCTAAGACTCCTGTCTATTCCATTGTTCACATGGGGCAGTGAGGAGCATTTTGTGATATTCACAGGCACAGGAACGGAGCAATATGGGGACGACCCGTTGCCGTGAAGTTGGAACCGCGACTAACTAACTAACATACTTATAAAAGATTTAGAAATGTGTTAATCTAAAGACAATGCCTGGTGGTTAAGAATATGAGACAATAAAGAGGTTCTGAAAGTCAAGAACAATACAAAGTGACTGAAAAATAGGTACAATGCAATAGCTTAGATACGGAGTATAAATGAACAGTGGGAAATGTTAAGGGACTCCAATAATCAAACTAGCAAAGAAATATTACCAGAGAGAAGCCAAAAAAGCTAAGAAGAAATGGATGAATGAAGAAATCTTAATGCTGATGGACAAAAGAAAACAGAATAAAAATGACAAACAAGAGTATGCTAAGATAAATAAAACAGAAGAGATAAATGTGTGAAGGCAAAAGAAAGTTGGTTTAATAAGCAGTGCAAAACAATGGAATTAAACTCCATTAAAGATGAAAAAAATATGCACAGAATAATCAGTGAGCACACAGGAAGAAAAATAAGAATAAATACAGGGTATTTGAAATAAAAATTAGGAAAGACATTATTGGAGGAAGGTGCTATAATGAAGAGGTGGAATGAGTACATAAGAGAATTATATGATGGAGAAAGGAAAGAATTAACAGAAGAAAGTAACTTACAAGGTCCACCTATTCTAAAAGAAGAAGTCGCTGATGCTGTAAAACATATGAAGAAAGGAAAAACAGATGAAATCACAATAGCAGAATTAGAAGTATTGGGAGAATTTGGAGTAGATATATTAACCAAAATGTCAAATTTTCGGCTTATTGAATGTTTATCCTGTTAGGCCCGCAACCTTACGTGTGATTTGAGTTTTGGCCCATTGAGCGATTGAGTTTGACACCCCTGATCTAGGCAATGGGTTGCAGTCTGTTGTTAATAGAATTACCTATAGCCTGTGGAAAAAATATTAGCCAAAGCCTAATCCCAGCCAGCCCTTAAGTAACACCTGGTTGCTTTCAAATATGCTTTCTGCATATTTGGAAATAACAGGACCTGTCTTGCACACTCTGCTAGTTTTTTGGGTTTGGAGCAGGGAAAGAGAACTCCGCAACAGTACCCGTGAAGATGGTACTCAAGTTCTGACTGGATTAGTACTAGGCAACTCACTACACATGTGATTTATTGATTACTCCACAAATTATATTATGTACTTAACTCCTTCTGTCCCAACCAGCTGTTATATATTAACATTCCATTTTACATCATTACTGCGACACACCCCACTTCCCGCCATCCACTTTTTGGGGTCCAAACCCACTTTTTGTTTGGCAGTGAATCAGTTAAGTAACAGCTGCTTAGGACAGAAAGAATTCATTTACACCTGGTGTTGCAGATAATGAGCAGGATCTGCAACATTTAGTAGATGAGGTTGTTGCACACAGTGAACAATTAGGGTTAGAATTAAATTGTAAGAAGACACAGATTTTGATCTGTCTCTAGGAAGAACGAAATACCACAATGTATTATACAGGTAAATGGGAATATTGTTAAACAAGTGAATCAGTACAATTATCTCAAAACAAGAATAACATCTGATGGGAGATGCTTTGAAGAGATTATAACAAGAATCACCATGGCGAAGGTAGCGTTTTGCAAAATAAAAAACATACTGACCAATAAAAAGATGTCAATTGCTACGAGAAAAAGTGTTGAGGTGCTGCAAAAAGCCTGTACTTTTGTATGGATGTGAAGTGTGGACAATGAGCAGTCAAGCGAAAAAATATCTGATGGCTGTGGACATTTGGTTTCTGAGGAGAATGCAACGAATACCATGGACAGACAGAAAAACCAAGGACCAAGTCCTACAAGAAACAAATGAAAATCGTAAACTGATTGGAGAAATTAGACGTAGACAGTAAAAAAATTTTGGACATGTTATGAGCAGAAATAAATAGAGAACTTGGTGATAACTGGCAAGATCGAGGGGAAGAGAACAAGGGGAAGACAGAGAAGTAAATACCTGGATGGCTTGACCACGTGGCATGGTCAAGACAACACTAAACTGATCCACGACTCTGGTGATCGAGTGAGATGGTGAATCATGACCGCCCATGCTTACCGGCATGTCACATGATGGATGGATTGTTGTGTTTTAACAGTTAAGCCAGTATACAGTACACCATGGTCACAACTATTACTCATTGTTACTAAATTACTGGATAATAACTTGCCTGGGTAATGAAAAAATAAATATAGCATGACATATTACTATTCTTCTTCTTTCGTTCCTTTGAAATATGTCCATAACCACTGGATAGCTATTTTCCTTCTGGCTTTTGCTACTGCTTTGTTGATGTGATTTCTCCATGTCAACCTGCCATTAAATGTTACTCCAAGGTATGTTGGTTCTTTATCTTCTCTAAGGGGTATTCCATTTATCTGGATGATCCCTGCCTTTTGTTATGGAGAGAGGGTAAATAGAGTGGTGCTGCACTTGTCAGTGTTTATGCTGACATACCATCTTTTTGCCCATGCAACAAATGCATATACAGCTCTTTGTAGCAATCTGGTGGCCACTGATGCATGTTCATTTGTGTTCCATAGAACCAGGTCATCAGAGTACATTGCCACTTTAATTCCGTGCAGTAGTTCAGCAACAATATCGTTGATGAAGATTAGAAAAAGTGTGGGGGACAAGACTCCGCCCTTGGGAACACCGTGACACAGTAGTACTTTCTTGCTCTTGAGTCCGTCTGTACTCGGGTTCTTCTGTTGTGCAAGTATGCTTTTACCCATTTGTACATTCTGCAATTGACTCAGTTTCTTCATCGACCCTCTTTCCAGACTTTATCAAAGGCTTTCTTCAGATCTATCCATGCAACAAGCACCAGCTTCCTCTCTTGGAATGCATCCTCAATTTCTTGAGAGAGGTAGGTTGTCTGATCTTCCATAGAGTAGCACTGCCTAAAGCCAGCCTGCTGTGGCACAAGGATGTTTTCACTTTCAATGTACCACTGCAGTCTGTGATTGAAAATGTGCTCCATTGTTTTGCAGAGACAGCTGGTGAGGCTAAATGGTCTGTAGCTGGAGACAATAGAACTAGCGCTCCCTGATTTTAAGAGGGGTATCATGATTGCTTCTCTCCAGGCTTGTGGAACACTGCTTAAGGTCCAGCTGTTAAGATCTACAACAGCTTTGTTTGGCCTCTGTTCCTAAGTTCCTGATCATTTCATTGAAGATACCATCAGCTCCTGGTGACTTTCTCATTTCCAGTTTTGATATGGCTTGCTCCAGTTCACTGATTGTGATTCACACATTCTGTTTTTATGTTGCCACTTCTCTCGAATCTCTTGTTGTTTCTCTGGACTAATTTTGATATTGTTATCCTGTGCGAATTTTAATCTGGTGCTCTTGGCTGGGTTTAGCCTCTGCTTGCTTTCTACACACTTCCACATCATTATGCAACTGTTCCAGTTCTCTACTCCAGTAGGATTTATGTTGTTTACGGGCTCCTCTTGGTACTGTTTCTCATGCTACCTGTAGCTTGCATTTCCCAAACAATTCAACTACTTTATTTATGTCTTTCTCAGTGTTCAGGTTTCTAACCAGTATGAGGGTGCGATGCTTGTACATTGCCCAGTCTGCTTTCTTGTAGTTTCACCTCGAGAGAGTGCTGCTTTCACTTACGAGCTCATTTCCTAGTTAGAAAGGCCGATGGTCACTGCCACCAAGTTGTTTTCCAACAATTCGTGTAATGTTTCACTCCATGTCTGGTGAATGAAAAGCCAGGTCAAGTGTAGTTGTAGTGTGCCATGATCTCGAGTAGAAGGTATGTGGGTCAGACGGCTTGTTAATCAAGATGAATCTATTCTCATCCTGCCAGTCTTCCAGTTCTCTCCTCTTTGGTCCATGTGATCATAGCCCCAGCTTTGCGAGTAGCTGTTGAAATTGCGACACACAATCATTTTTCTTTAAATGGTAGTGTGTCCAGTGCCTATGAGCGGTCACTTGGACAGTAGTAATTGATCAGATGAAGGTCTGTATTCTCTGTCTTAAGTTTAAGTGTCCGATACTCAGCCCCTTCCATGTAAACTTCAATTTGGGATGCAGTGATGTTACTTTTTACAAGGTTCAGTATCCCACCTTTTCGCCTGTCCTTTCGGTCAGATCGGTAATACTGTAAGCCTCTGATTTGAAGGCTATATTTTCGTTGAGGTAAGTTTCTTGTAAACAAACATACGCTAACCTTTTCTTGGTCCAAGATGTTTTCTAGTTCTATTTTGTAGTTGCAGACTCCCTCCGCATTCCAGTGCATTATTTTTAGTCTTTGTTTGGTATGGCCAAACGCTCTATTCTCAGGTCCCCTGGCTCCACAGGACATCTGAGGACCTCCAGTAGTTGTGGTTGGACTCTTTCGAGGCAGAGAGCCCAGCACTACACCTGCCTGGGGGTCCAAAGCAGGGCGAGCACCATAACATTTAGCAGTAGTCGACATATTTCATGGCATGATTGCGTGGCATCCTGATTTCTGTGGTGCGGATTCTGGCTGGTTGACTCCGTCTTCAGCACCTTTCCTTTGCTAGAGCAGACTGTGGTCTTACTCGAGTTTAGGCGTGTAAGCATGCACACATGTGTCTGCACATGCATGTACGAGGGGAAGTCAATAAGTAAGTCACAAATGGCTGCAGAAACAAAACTAAATATGATAACTTGAAACCAGTTTATTTTTATACATACATTGTCCCTTTATTTCTCAGCATAATTTCCACCAATATTTATGCACTTATCCCATCGTTTTATCAGTCCTCCCAAACCGGCTGCATAGAACTGCATGCTCTGTTTTCTAAACCATGTTTTCACTTCACATTCAACTTCGGTGTCATTCGCGAAATTCCCGCAACAGTGGGTTTTCATTGTTTATGCTGACAAATGTTTGTCCCGTAAAGCGATGCATAGCTAGGTAGTAAACGTTACGAGGGAGAGTCAATAAGTAAGCCACACATTTTTGTGGGATGGCAGGTAAATGAGAACAAGGCACGCTTTTCTATGCAGCGGGTTTGGGAGGACTGATAAAATGATGGGATAAGTGCATCAATGTTGGTGGAAATCACGCTGAGAAATAAAGGGACAATGTATGTATAAAAATAAACTGGTTTCAAGTTGTTATCGTATTTAGTTATTTTTCTACAGCCATTTGTGGCTTACTTATTAACTTACCCTCATACATTGTTCTACTGTTAAATTTAGCATCTATTTTTACATGTATTTCGTAATTTTCGACCATTTAAGTTTGCAGTCAATCTTGCACTGAAATTATGAAGATCGCATGCTGTAATGTAGTATTTCAATGGCGGCAGATAGCAGTTTTCCTT
This sequence comes from Cepaea hortensis, assembly GCA_963921405.1. Classification (NCBI taxonomy): domain Eukaryota; kingdom Metazoa; phylum Mollusca; class Gastropoda; order Stylommatophora; family Helicidae; genus Cepaea; species Cepaea hortensis. Next base: position 41,778,274 of record OY992876.1, read on the forward strand.
GTCACACTCCAGCTATGATAATTTAATATTGTTATGGAGTATTCAGAGCGATTAATATGATAATGAATGCATGTGTACATTATTGTATTTATGTGTAAGTTTTCATTACTCTACAAGGACAAGATCATTGATAATTTTGCAACTTTCCAACGGGACTTCTTTAGTCAAAATGCATCTACGCTGGTGGCCTCGCGCCGACAAGACCGCGCGTGCAGTAGCGCACACTGTCTGACATCATCACAGCATGATGTGGTGGTGTATATATCTGTGTTTGCGTGTGTATATAAACTGCCAGTAGTTATCTTAGTATCTAGTGATAATGGCTAGTGATAATGTGGATTGTTTGAAATATTTTGTCATTTAATCATATTAATATTCAAAATGGCTACCAATTAAAATAAATAGAACCAAATAATGTTATGTTAATTAAATAAAATTTAAAAAAAAACATAATGCCTAGGAAACAATGTTTTTAATCTGAGGATTAGTGGAAACTAAAGGTCATGTTGCCGCTGTAATCGTAAATGTTCAGACCTGATTAAGGGGTTCAAAATGGCTGCCAGTTAATGTTTCAAGTCATTGATCCCTTAAAAATTAACTAATAATTGGTCAAACCATTTGTTAGTTGTGTGTGGACTGATAAACTGAACGTAAAGGTGATGTTGTCATTGTAATCATATATGTTCCGACCTGATTAAGAGGTTCAAAATGGCCGCCAATTAATGCTTGAAGTCATTAATCCCTAAAATATTAATAATTGAGCAAACTATGTGGACCATATAATTTTTGTTGGTAGGCTAATAAACTCACATAATCACTTTAATCTTAAATGTATAGACCTGAATAATAGTTTAAAATGGCTGCCATATGGTGAGCTGAGTTTATACATCTTTATAGTTTTAATGTCTATCGAGTTTTTAAATACATATACCATATCTTTAATTTCTTTTTCTTTACCTTATAATGTTTACTTGTCTGTATAGGTAATGGGGCTGCCATGAAGACAGAATTATGTTTGTCTGCCAAGGCAGTGGTCTGGTTCACTTGCCAACAGAGCTAGTATTTCTCAAATTAGGGACACATTTCTATGTTGAGTTTATACAGAAATGCTCTATCTTGACCAACAAGCAGCGGTTAGTATAGACGGCGAGATAGATTGGTTTGACATCAAGCAAGGAGTCCATCAAGACTGTGTGCTTTCCCCCTATTTGTTTAACCTGTACGCCGAAAATGTGAGAAATGTCAAAGATTATATAAACAGGGAGCTATATGATGCCTTAAATATCAGTGGTCATGAAATACCAGAGATTCAATATGCTGATGATACAGTACAACACAGATCCACAACACAGAATGGGATAGGAAACCTAATAACCTCAACCCAACTGAATAGTGAAAATCACAACTTATATCTTAACATTGTAAAAACAAAGATATGCATACAGATAAAACTACTATGGACAAAGAAATATATGCTAATGAGGAAAATTTGGAGGTGGTGGAGAATTTTGAATATCTTGGGTCAATTACCAACAATGGTGACACAATGTAGGAAATTAAAGGACAAATATCTATTGCTCTTCAAAAACTAAAACAACTGAATAAATTGTGGAGGGGGGGCAGATATAAATAACTAAAAAAAATTAGATTTTTAAGAGCATGCATTTTTCCCATTGCAACATACACCTGTGAGACCTCGACACTTAATAAACAAGCTGAACAGCGCATAAAAGGTTATGAATATACATTTTATAGGCAGGTTCTAAGAATATCTAGCATACAGAAAAGAACAAATGGGTCCATATGACAAGATCTCAATATTGAAGGCTGGCTGGATACTAAAGATGAGAAAACAAAGAAAATTGAAATATTTTGGCCACTTGAAACGTCATGAAAGTTTGGAGAGAACAATCATGGAGGGCTATATGCCCGGGAAGAAAGGCAGAGGAAGGCCAAAGAGAATATGGATGTGGCAGATGATCTCCAGATGGGTGTATCGGACACGGGACATCTTGCTTATGACCGAGAAGTTTTCCGGACTGTTGTTATGGGAGCGAGGATCTGCAAGGGACATGCTACTGAATAAATGAATATCCTCAGTTTAGGAATTAGGTGTTTAAGAATAAAATATATTTGTGTGTGTTATTTATTTTAATGCCATAATATGTTATAGTTGGAAGTAGAAATCATTTATCAAATATTAATATTAATCTGCTCCAAAGGAAGGTGGTGCTAAGATGCGGGAGTTGGTCTTCTGAGCCGATAACGATATGTCCAGGATTGCCGCAGGGTTCACCACTGTCACCAGTACTATTCAACGTGTATACGATGCTGATCACTGAACAACAGTTGGACGGGAGGGGTAGGACTCTGTCATTTGCTGATGACATTCTCGTGTATCGACAGGGTCGAGATAGACAGGCGGTTGCCAATGATATGCACGGCGAACTAGATCGAATTTCCTCATGGTGTGCTGATGCCGTTGCCCCTGTCAACCCTGCAAAGGCATCGGTTACATGGTTCTCCCTAAACAACCATATTGTGAAAACAGACCTGCCGGCAGTAAGAATGGATGGGAGCATTTTGAGTAGAACCCAGTCAATGACATATCTTGGAGTGAGGCTTGATCCTTCAGAGATCATGTCGATTATGTCATAACGAAAGCTCGAAAAGGTTTGTCAGCAATGAGAGTCATGGCAACTTCCAATATCGAGCAAAGGCTGCTAATACTTCTGTTCTAAGGACTGGTGCTTTCACGTGAGCAAAGGCTGCTAATACTTCTGTTCTAAGGACTGGTGCTTTCACGCACCGAGTATGCCCTGGCCATCCTCACTGTCAGCCCTACACAGATTGGAAGACTTGAAAAGGTACAAAACAAAGCCATGCGCATCATTTTGGGCTGCACGAGAGACACCAGCTGTGTAGCAATGAGATACCTCCTTGACTTCCCGACAATGGAACACAGGATCAAGATCAGGAGAGCTCGTGCATACTTAAAAATAAGTAAAGCAGCAGAGAAGTGCGTGGGCATTTACAGCCCGTTCAGCGGGCCGAACCGTTCAAGAATCCAGTGGTGTCCACTCTATGACCACGAGCAGCATGACGATGGAGGTGATGGCAGTTACACAGGCTTTCATATGGCTGGAATCACAGCATTATACCAATGTGTGTGTGTGTACTAAGTGATTCAATGAGCATGATTCAGAAGGTCGAAGCTGGATCTGTACGTAGACAGTGGACTGAGTCGCTGCATAAGTCTGTTGTCCATAAAGTCACCTTCATCTTCGTCCCGGGGCATGTGGGAGTCGAGGGAAATTAACGAGCTGATAAACTGGCTGGCTCTGCACCCCCTGTAGATGGCCAGCCCATGGATCGTGCCGATGTTATTAACGTCCTCAAAGATATGGCGAGAACAGAGGACTTGACGTCAGTGAATCCACATTGCTGTCCAGGATGAAAGACTTGGGAGTAAGAATCGGCATGGCCAGACGCGAGAGGTACATCGGGAAAACAAGGCGCCTTGTCAACCAACACAGAACTGGCACTATTAGCCACCGGACGCTGATGAATATGCTGGAGGGAGGATCTGAGCACCTATGGACATGTCCGGAGTGCTATGAAGATACCCCAACTGATAACTTAACTGAACTAACTAATTGTTTAATTTAAGCAGCAATTGTTAACTGATGCTTATATTGCACGAATTTCAATTTGCTTAAGGAAGCTGTCACAAAGCACAGTACCCAGTGAGTAAAGCAAGAAAGTGAGTACATTTTCATCTGTTGTCACAACTACCTTTATGCAGTCTGCAAAAGAAAATATTTTGTAATAATTTCTTTTTAAACGAACCTCATAACAACTATATATCACTGCAATAATAATTAAATGGCGGCCATTTTTAATTCCTAATTATGCCGCGACGCATAAATCAAAACAAGAAAGTTACGATTAGAACCGTAGCATCATTCTGCATAATAAAATGATACAACTTGCCAGGTTTTAAAGCTAACATTAAGAATTCACGTGGTAATTAATGAATAATAATTAACTGACGGCCATTTATAATTGCTAATTAGGTCGTGACACATCCTATTGAAACAGAAGTGTGACAATTAGATTCATAGCATCATTCTGCAAAATAAAAGATGCAGCTTGCCAGGATTTAAGGATAACATTTTCAATTTACATGGCAAGTAATGAATAAGTAATTGGTGGTCATTTTTAATTGCTAATTAGTGTGACGAAACCCCATGACAGCACAAGAATTTTTCTATCATTCTTTAAAAGAATAAACATCCACCAGAAAAGGATAAAAACATAAGAGAAAAATTCAGTCATTTAGAGCCTGCGCCTGGTAGAAGATGGTAGATCAAAGCAATGTCTGATCTCTACATCTGAGAAATTTTCCCTTTGATGTTCTGATCAACCAGGGCTGACACCAGGGCACTAACCAGCAGTAGTTGGGGCTATCAAAGGTTGAAAATTCTCATTGTTTGCTACTCAGGGGGAAAACCCATGTGATCTAAAGACAGCAATATAATGCAGGCTTGCCACCAGTAGGGAGCAATTATAGTGTTTTTTTTTTTTTTTGGCCTCAATATAAAATTCAAAATCTCAGTAACCAACTGAGGGAAATTGATGAGATTTAGCATATAACCTTATCATTATGTCCACCCAACAAAAACAATTTTGTTCTGGAGATTGTATAGCAGATTTCAATGTTTGTTTATATGCAGTATATAATTTACGGCTTAGGTATTCAGTCTATCATTTTAAAAGTATTACAGCTTCAGCAAGACACCCCCCCCCCCCCTCTTTTTGGCACAAACAGCGCAGGTGTCTCAAATGGGGGTTCTTTCATGAAACGTGATTATATAAATAAACTAGCTGACTCAGCCCGGCTTCGCCCAGCTCCTGGCGGGGATCTATCTATCTATTTATCTTATGTATCTAATCTATCTATCTACCCACCCACCCACCCAGCCATCCATCCATCCACCCACCTACCTTTCTGTCTGTCTGTCTATCTATCAACCAGTCAGCGCTGTTAAATATTGATAAAAGTTACTGGAAAAAATGTGAGGACCATGTGTTGAAAGAGGAAGAGGACTATTGGAGAAAGGATGGATTGAATTTTATGCAACCGAGAGCAATCATCAACCTACTGGAATCGTCAGACACAGATTAAGGTCTGAGCAGATCGCAGACCTTAATCTACGTACACACTTACTGGGATATTTTGCTCCAACTATTCAGATGAATTGCAGGTCCTAAACATTACAGCATCAGCATAATGTCAATGGCAACAGTTTGTATTCCACAGTGATGAATTTTCAATTCCGCAAGCCCTCAGTGGTGACAAACAACTGTATTGAAGAAAAAAAAAAAAAACACACACACACTAAACGCATTAAATACCAACAGAAGAGTAATATTGCAGTGGAAACTGACATATTGTGGCATAACAAGAAACGTGAGAGCAAACACATTGTCAAATTAGGGGACAACACACGTGCATACAAATCAATCTATAAACTTCAATGAAAAGAGGACCAACATCTTGGTTGTTAAGAAGAAAGCCCACTACAGAGACACTGACAACTATTTTCATAGTGCGTCACGGTACAATTTTTTTTAAAAAAGCGCGGATGTGTATTAGTGAAGCTATAATACTTTTAAAATGATGGACTTAATCTCTAAGCCGTAAATTATATACCGCATATAAACAAACATTGAAATCTGCTGTACAATCTCCATTACAAAAATTTTTTGTTGTGTGGCATGATGATAAGGTTAGACGATAAATCTCATAATTTTCCCTCAGTTGGTTACTGAGATATAGAATTTTATTTTGGGGCAAACAACAAATAAACAGACTATAACACCTCACCACAATACCAACACGGCGGCAAAGTAGGAACACATGGCTGACACATTTTTGCCAGCAACCCGGGAAGGCTTGTGTTAACAGCAGATTGGAATGTAGTTATGATGCAACTGCATCCCGCTGAAGCAGGTTTCATTGTTTCAGGAACGTGGCGGGGCATTGGTCAATTTGATTGGCAGAGGTAACTACAGTCCATGTGGAAAATAGGTGGAGTTAACGAATATGGGACATAGTAATTAGCCCGTGTGGAAACTAGGAGCAGGAAGACGGAAACCACACCAGGAACGAAGAGAATAAAACTATGAGCAGTGAGAACAAAACTTCAGACGCATTCACAATAGCATTCCCAGGATACCTACTGGAGAAATATTAACATTTCGTTCTGTTGGACTTCTGTATGAAGTCTTCTGATGGAATTTCCTAAAGCTATAACCTCAGGTAATACCATTACTCTGATCAGTTTGTCTGCTAGTCTGAAGGCTTGTGTAGTTTCCTGTTTCTGCATATTCTCCCAAACTTTACACTGGTGGATTTTCTGTGTTAGTGTTCCAGTTTCTAGCTTTAATATTCCACTGTTAACTTTATCTTCTTCTTTCATTTGCTACTTGGTTGTCTGATTTGTTGTATGTGATAATTTGAAGAAATCCATTATCCAAGCTACATGAGCATGTGGCTTATGCATGTACAGGAGATACATTTAGATTCATCCTGTATGATGTTAAACATTGGGGAGACTGACTACTTAGGAGAATTTCCTGAGAGCTAACTGTCTCTTGATAGCGTCCAAATTAACGTTGATTCTTTGGACCAACAATTTGAATGCCCACCAAGATTGTTGTGAAACCACTTGGTTGGAGGAATGGCACCAGTTCACCTTGTCTGCATGATGACAGACATGACTTAGGACATTCAATATCCCAGACAAATTCAGGGAAGGCATTTTAAAGTTTGACAGGGACTGTGCGACCAGCCCTTCCGACAAGACAGTATGAATGAATTAGAAAGGGAGAGAGTAAGTGAGGTGAACTTATAGGGGAAACACTTCATTATATAGATAGATGTGAAGATGTATGTTTTGAGCTATAGATGTTCTAAATGGTTTTATGAATATATACATATATATTTATTTATTTAGAACTGATATATGTTTATGTATCATGCCATCATATATCATCATACCATCATATATTATGACTTGAATGTATGTTTATATGAATGTATAGACATATGTGTTTTGAGATGTGTAGACATATACTATCCATCTCTGTTCGTTTTGTTCCAGATCTCTTAGGAGCAATGGACAGTCAACTCATATCAGGAAGTGACTGAGCCTAGTAAAGGGACCAATTTGGACTCCTTCAATCTGACAGTGAACTGCGTCTCACTGGGGGAAAGCATGACCTATGTACCCTCTTAAGTTATGTATACCATATTATAATCATCATCGTCATCAAGAACATAATAATAAACACAGTTGTATTTTAAACTCAGCTTGTCCGTATAAATTATAAATGTTGATATATGTTTGTGTAGTTTAAATATATACACACATTGATAGAACATAGGACATTTAGTGGGGGTTCAAACACATATTGCCCAGAAGTAGGAATTTATGTCAGGGAGGTACCTTGCCTATGCAGTCATAAGAAACCAGATTAATCTGCATATCTTAACTCCTCCTTCCTTCCGGTGATACCAAGTACAGCTAAATCTATCTATTCTATTTTCAACGAGCCACTTCTTGGCTGTTTTCTTGGGTATCAGGGACGGTGTCTTAGATCAGCATAACAGACATTTGTTCCACATTTTCTCTCTGGGATGGTAATTAGTCCCTTCTGACAGAGTTAAGGGATCTCGAAACTGCATCCAGAACTATACACCAGTAGGAGAAAATGTTTTTGGTTGAGTGGTTGCCCAACCGTGAGTAACGTCAAGCCAATTGATGACAAGTCGTGATGAATCCTATCGAAACAGAAAAGTTACCCTTAGAATCGTAGCATCATTCCACATAATAAAAGATGCAACTTGCCAGGTTTTGAAGCTAACATTAAGAATCCACATGGTAATTAATGATAATAATTAATTGATGAACATTTGTAATAGATAATTAGGTTGTGACGCATCCTAACAAAACAGGAAAGTAACATTAGAATATCCTAGCATCATTCCGAATAATAAAAGAAGCAACTTGCCAGGTTTTGAAGCTAACATTAAGAATCCATGTGGTAATTAATGAAAATAATTAATTGATGACTATTTGTAATAAATAATTAGGTTGTGACGCATCCTAACGAAACAGGAAAGTAACCATTAGAATATCGTAGCATCATTCCGCATAATAAAAGATGCAACTTGCCAGGTTTTAAAGCTAACAAGAATTCACATGGTAATTAATGAATACTAATTAATCGACGGCCAGTTTTAATTGCTAATTAGGTCGCAGTACATCCTATCGAAACAGAAAAGTTACCATTTGGTCTGTAGCATCATTCTGCATAATACAAGATGCAACTTGCCAGGATAACATTAAGAAAGCATTTGGTAATTAATGAATAATAATTGGCGCCCATTTTTAATAGCTAATTAGGTCGTGACACATTATATCTAAAATAGATGACATGAGCGGTTAGGCTTCACTACCCAATCACAATGATGTATGGTTACTAAGATGATCATTAAAAAAAAAAAAAAGTTATAGTAGTAAGAAGCCAAATTTGGTTAATTTCAGTTCTCACTTTGACGGGGCCGCAAAGCAAACCTGCTCAGTGAGTGGATTCCTGAGATGAGTATGTACTTGTTGAAGGTTACAACACTCAAATATGAATATCTCCAGAACTAACCTACAGGCATGATTGAGGTACCGTTGGATTTGGTTTTTCCAGGCCTATCTATCTGTGGTGGTCTCATTAGTAAACACCCAATTTGACAAACATGATCAAAATACCTACTAGCACATCTTCTGGTTCAAAGCTGGCCATTTTAGAAATAAAAAATCAACTAAAAACTGGGTTACTGCGCTAAAAAATCACAAAATAATATCCAGTTGTTTGAAGTGCGTTCAGCAAGCGGCCATTTGCAAACTTGTATGGTTGGGGATTACAAGGGAGCATTTGATTGGTCTGTACTATTAAAGGCAAACCAAACCAATAAAAGCAGTTCCTACAATGGGGTCAAAATCTCGGTCGGTCGGGTTTCAGCTAGTGGCACGTCATAACGTCATAGACAAAATTTTGGCCCTTCCGTCCTAAGAAGATTAAATTGGATAACTTTGGCGCAAAAGTGGGGGATTGTGGGTATCCAATGATGCCGCTGAAGCCGAAAATGGGTGTGGTCCTATTATTTATTCTTTTTTAAAATGGCCAGCTTTGAACCAGAAGACGTGCTAGCAATGATTAGCTCTGATAGTAGCAATTTTGACAGTTCAGGACTGTCAGATAATGACTGCAGTGATATTGAAGATTCCGACCTCGTGTCCCCATGGTTTAAGTATATTGGATCTGAAAAGGATCGTTTTGATCCATATCCATTCATGGAGATGTCCGGACCAAAACACATGCCACCAGATGATAGACCTATTATGTATTTGGAGTTGCTTCTCACACTCAATCTTATTAAATTATTTGTAAAAGAAACAAACAGATAAGCCAGGCAGTTAGTGGAGTCCTCAAGAGAAGGTCTGTGGCTCACAGTTGGGTTGAGGTTACTGTGAATGAAATCAGGGCCTTCATAGCCATAATTCTCAAGATGGGTTTGGTTCAAAAGCCTACGATAAAGTCGTACTGGCCAACTGACCCATCCCAAAGAACCCCTTGGTTCGCAGAGCTAATGAGTAGGGACAGGTTTGAGCTTATTCTCAAATTCTTTCACATGGTGAATAATATTAGTTTAGCCAATCCTGGGAGTCCAATTATGATCCTTGCGGAAGGTTCAGTCCTCTCGCTGAACATGCGAATGCCATGTTCCAACATTATTACACCCCTCATAGAGAGATCTGCATAGATGAGACTTTGATTGGTACTAAAAACATAACACAGCTAAACCAGTATCTCCCAAAGAAGCATCATCATAAATGGGGAATAAAGCTTTTTGTGTTATGTGATTCTCTTTCAGCATACGTTCTCGATTTCTTTGTCTATAGAGGCAAGCGTGATAATATCACTGATGATCAACAAGCAGCTGATAGTGGATTAGTCCACAGAGTTGTGATGAGACTGCTCAGAATGAGCAACTATCTGAATAAAGGATTCCATCTGTTGATAATTTTTTTTTCAAGCGTGCGTGCCTCTTGTCAAAGAGCTGAGAGACAACCAGACAGACCTCGCTGAGACGCAATAGGAAAGGAATACCAAAATGATTGAAAGTGAAGATGAACCCTGGAGACATAATTAACTTCAGACAAGGAGAAACTCTTGCCACTGCCTTTAGGGAAAAGAAGTCTCAAAAGAATGCTGTTCTACTACTGTCCACTTTGAACAAGATAGAGACTGGAGAAGTGCCACTGCAGAAACGTGGTCAAAATGAAGGTGGAGATGCTCCTCAAACTGTTAGGAAGCCAAGAAGTGTTCTGGATTAAAACAAACACATGGGTGGGATAGATCAGAATGACATGATGTTGTACTGTTTATCTGGATGAGAGGAGGACTGTGAAGTATTGAAAGAAATTAACTTTCAATATTCTCTCAATAATGATGCTGAATGCGAACATTTTGTACAAAGCTTATTTAACTGTAAATGTGATGGCTAGATACAAATTCACCACACTAGCAATTGAAGCACTTTGCGAGGAATATCGTACCCCACAGGTAAGCGATGAAGTCCCCGAAGTTAAAGGGATACGTTCCATTCCAGATGAACAAGAGAAAGATTGTTGTGTGTGCAGTGACCAAAAAACTCCTGGAGAGCGGAAGCGAGCCCGGTCAATGTGCAACAAATGTCAAAAGGGAGCTCATGGTTGTTGTTTTTCTAACCATAAGTGTTTAAAATTATTCTAAAGTGGTGTAGGTATTCAATGAGGAAATCTTAGGTGAGTACCATTTTTTAAAATATATACTCATATGAAATATTTTATTTTTCACAAAATGCAAATGAGGTCACAAATTTGCATAAACATGAACAAAGTAACTTCAATCATACACAGAAATAAACTTCAGTATATCCTCTTTAAGAATATATATATATTTATACCTATATAGGGTTCTTTTTTTTTTTTTTGAATTTACACAATTGTCACTGCAGTAATTTCTGTACTCCAAAACAATGACTCCCGTCTTCTTCAGAGGAAAAGCTGAATTTGGCCCAATGTTGTTTCGTCCTAAAAGGGTTACCTGATTTCCTGCTGCAAACCCATAGGTCAGTTCCTTGGAACAGTTTTGGCACCTGCGAACCAATAGGTCGGGTGGGTATAGATAGTGTGTTATTTGTTCCACTTCTCATTTTTCTGCAATTTTTAGTGCTCCGGTAAATTAAAATTGAGACAGAGTTTTCGCAGTGTCAAACAAGCATTAGCATCCATTAAAAAAAAAAAGAAAACGAGTTTGTTGTGATTCAAAATGATTGTTGTGATTCGATCTTCAAAATGACAACGCCTTCTGGTTCTGGACCTCACATATTTTATTAAAATTACCGTTTTAAACAATTTTATATTATAGTTATTGTGATTTAAAGGACTTTGTGAAAGATTCTAAAACTAATACCATGTGCAGTATTCAGTTAATTATTTAGAAGACGGTCATAATTTAAAAGAAAACAGTGAAAATTCCTCATAATACGATGGCACATGCCGACTTATGCTTGCGCTAATAGGCCACACTTGTCACTAAATTTGCTTTGCCTATCATAAAGTATTTAAGGAGTATTTATATAATTAAATGTAAAAGAATAATAATTATAACTAAATAGGATGAAATAGTGTTTATATTGTTTGTCTGTACAATCTGCCTGGCGTGTCCCGAACATTTTCCATTTTGTGTGAAAATTATGTCCTTCAAAATATTGTTTTAATTGTGTTTTATTGGTGTTATGGAGCAGTTCTTGTGATATATATATATATATATATACACACACACAAGTGGTGTATTTAACATTATGTCATTATTCAGTAAATTTAACTGGATTATCTTCAGTGGATACAAAATAACACCTTGGTAAGTGTAAATTTGTCATAACTGTCACCCCTTTAATTTAAATTGTTATTACTAAATCTCTCAATATTGTTATATTTCTATAACCTATCAATCAATTAATTAAGGGAGGCTCTATTCGCAATAAAATTATATTCGCAATAGAATTGCGGGAAGTAACAAACATGTCACAGTGTCTGCTCACTAGTCAATTTTAGTTTGAGCCATTAAGAAGTCTAAGAAGGTGGTTAATTTAAATAGGAATGTTCACTGTTGCGAGTTTAATTCTGCCGAATTCTCCGTAATTTTTAATGAATCACCCTTCTTCTTACTTCTGTCCGTTCTTTTGGCATCGCGTTTTATTTTTACATTACATTAGTCCTGTTTAAATATCAAGAATAATTTTCCAGAACTGGTATCCCCAATAAAAATAGCGATCCCTACAAATAATTGTGTCCCCAGGCGAGTTCAAGAATTGTTAACTTTCGTTTCTGAACACTTACTGTTACCAGGCATCCATGTTTGTTTACGTTACCGTCCTACAGTACTTTGTATGTCCTGATAATTCTGGTCCAAGCTGACAGTAATATGCTTTGATCATTACACTTTATTCACATGCTTCGAGTTTCTCAGTTCTATATTTTAGTTCCTAATGTTTTAATATTTGTACATATTTGCTGAAAATAAAAAAAAAAATTCACTTCACCAACGAGGAATCGAACCTCGACCTCCCATGTGACAGGCGGAGACACTTATCACTACACTACTGAGGGAGGACACGTTAACACATCAACAAAAATTTATAATATAGCTACACGCATAGGAATAATCAATAGAATTGTGAATAGTCACTTTGATTAATTAATGGCAAACTACTGAGCCCAAGAAGACGGTGGAGAAATAATTAATAATATAAAAACAGACCTACAAGCACTTGGAATCAGCGACTGGCAAGAGAAGGTCAACCAGAGAGACAAATGGAGACAGCTTGTAATGCAGCAAAGAACCTCAATGGCTGAAGAAGAAGAAACTACTGAGCATAATAAATCTTGCCAAGAAATCAACAATCAGCTGAAGAAAGTTGTTGACAGTGATGTCTTGTAAAAGATATGCAAACATTGTTTTTTTTTAAAATCTATTATTTATTATTTATTAACACTGTGTGTTCCCTGTGCATTGTTCAACACTGTTTATTACTAGTGTTACTGTTACCTTGTCCTATATATACTATATCTGAGTATATCCGTTATGACTATCAATAGTATCAATGTATCATGGAGTTATACAGTATATCTGCTACTGCTACAAGTTTAACCATTTTCACAAGACAATGTCACACTTCCAATTTTCTGCCATGAATTTCTGTTTAGTCAGGACCACCTTTTTGCTTGGCAGGCAATCGGTTAATAAACAAAATAAGAACATCTTCCAAAAGAACATATGCACATGTTCATTCATATGATAATGACAAGTCTAGCTAAACACATCTGCTTGGCCTAGATTTTCTCTTTAATTACAAACCGCCAACGACACAAGTCCTCTCACGAAATACATAGGTTAGATCACAATGAATAATGTAAATGAATTGTAATCAAACCACCTTCATGCGCATGGTAAACTTTTATATTTTTTATAATTATAATATTCCGTATCACGGTATCGTTCAATGTCTCTCCTACCTAATTTGAAGTTCGGTCCTTGCCCAATTCTATTTAGTAACTGACGAAATTATACTATAACAAACATCCATTCTAAAAATTAAACATCTCTCATACCGGTAATTCCTCAAGCAGTCAACAAAGTGGCCGTTTCTCGGCCGAGACGTGTTGACTATTTTAGCGGCTATAACTTGCAGCTACTCCTGCTCGCTGAAGGCTGAAGGAAACTGTCTGTCTGTCGCGCTAACGTTTTAACGTGCGGAAACCCAGACGTGACTGAAGTGCGCATGCGTAGATCTATAGACAGCTTCCCATGTCCCACCCACCCCTTTTACACATCAACAGTGTGACCTATATTTGTGTCTGTTAGATGAGTTTAGGCAGGGCTTCGTGTATCGTGCGTGGATTGCTCCAGTAACGAATGTCCAATTATGTTACATTCATTCACGTGTGTTATACCGACAAGCGTGGGCGGTCATGTTTCGCCATCTCACTCGATCATCAGAGTCGTGGGTCAGCTCTCGACCATCCATACCATGTGGCCAAGCCATCTAGGCATTTACTTCTCCTCCTTTCCCTTGTTTTCTTCCCCTTGATCTTGCCAGTTGTCACCAAGGTTTGCAATTTATTTATTGCCATACTGTGACCAAAGAAATGTGACTGTCTACGTCTAATTTCCATTATCAGTTTACAATTTTCATTTGTTTCTTGCAGGACTTGGTCATTGGGTTTTTCCTGTCTGTCCATGTTATTCTTTGCATTTTATTCAGAAACCACATTTCCACAGTGTCACAAGGTTATTGACAGACAGAAGTGGCTGTGGTTGTGTCTAGTGGATGTCCGTGTGAATATTGTGCCGGATAACTATTCAACAACGATGAATCAATATAAAACACCGGACTGGTGTCACGGAACCACTGGAGATGCCGATCAGATTGATGGGGTCCGGGGGCAGTCGTTTCTGGACCGCCGAAAATCTTTGTTGGTAAGGGGGGGGGGGGAAGCTTTTCCCTAGATCAAAAGCCGGCAAAGATTCTTTGAGATATTCCCCGGATCAAAGGAGACTCGTCTGTATGTTTTTTTTTAACCGGATCTAAAGATGAGAGGGAGTGCCGGGTTAACTTGGATGTCGGCCACGTGAGTGACGTCATTCAGACCATGTTTACGGCAGTCTGGATAAACAAGAAATTTCTAATCAGTGGGCGAGATGTTTTTTGTTGTTGTTGCGTATCCCTTACGGGACGTTGCAGTCAACACCAGCATTTTCAGCTGCTGTTGATGTACTAGGCAAGTGTTACGTTCAGTAGTTTGCCATTGCTTTCTGAACGACCGGTCCCTATACCTTTTTCGAAAAAAACCAGCACCGTTGTGTTTCGAACCCGGGTATACGGGCTCACAAACCGCGTTCGCAAGCCCTTAGCCACAGAGACCGGGCGAGATGTAGTGAACAGAAAAGGAGTATTCTGCTGTTCCAGTCTAAATAGGGAAAGGAACCACAATGCCCAGTGTTGTTTAAAGGCAACGGACATTCGTACAGGATGTGATTGTGTGATTCCAATTCAGGACTGGAATAGTTGACATAAGGTAGTTTATTGATAGAGATTAGGAATCGCGTATAGTGTTGTTGCGTTGTGTGAACTTATTCTAGGAGTTTCGATAGAAGTAGGCTGATGTGTTGATTAAACTAGGGCGAGTAATATATCATTGAACTCGGCAGGTTAACGCTAATGTTGTGGGATGATATTCAGTGAGATTGAGGGTGGTTGGAGGAATAAAGGAAATGTAAAGGGTAGGATATTCCAGTAGGGGGGGGGGGGTCTACTGGGGTTTATGTGCTTTTCCTTTAGTCTTTCCTTCTCTTACCATGTCTCAGACCAATGTGATGAACTCCTCTGTCTTATGCCAGAGTTTAGTTCTATGAGGACCTAGATATTAATGTCTGAGTACGGCCTTCGGCCTACACTCACATATAGTGGGTTCGAATCGGGTTTCTCTCACCGAGTGTTCTCTTTTCAACAGGTTCCACTGTAATGAAGAACTGAAGGACTCTTCAGAGGTGTGGGCAATGGCAGTCACACTGAGTGCAGTTCTAATTTACCCGAAAACTAACAACAACTCAGAGAGGGGGACAATGGCAGTAGGTCCGAGAGCGGTTAGTTAAAGGGCCTCGGCAATGGGACACCTTTCCACAAATTATTGTTTCGTTTGAGCCACAAGTGTTCAACATGAAAAGGCTCTTTTATCAGGGATTTAGTTCCCAAAACAGCGGAGTTAATTAACTGTAATTATTTCTCTGGACTATAACAGTAATAGGAAGAGAAATTAGAAGGATTAAACGAACTAATCAGTAACAATTTCCCACTGGACAGTAGGAATTTAATAGAACAGATACCATTAGTTGTGTCGGAAATAGTGTAGGAAATGTGCCAGTATTCTTAGGTAAAAGGATTTTCCGGTGAAGTATCAGGTACACCGTGGGTGCCGATCTCAGGGATAGTGTTCTATCACAGTCAACATTAGTATCCAGAACTCCAAGCAGTCGACCACTGATCGGAGAGACGCTTCATTCGGTAAGGCCCATCTGACTTACTGTGTTGTGGTGTGGTATGGCCGGACACTATGATGAAAGATCCTGAACTATATGGCCTCATATTGCATACACAATAGACTATACTACAGACGTTCTACACACATACAGTGCACACACCTGACACTCTTCTTGATTATTTGTTAGTAGCCAGAGTTGTGTGGGTATGTTCTGGAGGAATATGAAGAGGGGTATTGTCTTGTGGTAAGAAGAGAGAGAGAGAGAGAGAGAGAGAGAGAGAGAGAGAGGGGGGGGGAGAGAGAGAGAGAGAGAGAGAGAGAGAGAGAGAGAGAGAGAGAGAGAGAAATCCAAAGACTGAAAGGGGGTGTGTAGACAAGGGTCCGGCAGATTCCAAGGCTGATGATATTGAGTTAAAAAAGTGTGCTTGTTGATTCCACTTCCCTCCAGGGACAACAGGTGACATTTATGGGGGAACGTCGCACGGGATGGTGACATTACATTAATAAGGGTAAAGCCGGAATGGTAAAGATCCAGCTAGGGTGAATGTGGATAGGTGTTAAGACACATATCATACCTGTTCACACTTTACAAGTCTACATAGGTCTTTGGTCCTGATTCTACTCTCGTCATTGAGAGATTGTTTTGTGGTGTGCTGTGTGGTGTCATATATAGATTAGTTCTAAATATTGAGTATCCATATATTGCCTTGGGGACCTTACACTCAACCTGCAGACTCACCCTCTCTAAATATGACCACTCCCAAACTAGATATGGCAGAACTGAGGGCAAGGGGTGAAGGAATGGGCTTGTCGGGTCCTGCACTATCAGAGTTTATACAGGAGGTTGAAAGAGATTTCCGTCAAACAGAAAGAGAAGATCGAAAGGCAGAGTTGGAGCTAAAAAAGATGGAGTTGGAAACCAAAAGAATAAAGGCTGAGCAAGCCACTAAAAAGTTAGAACTTGAAGCTAAGCAGGCTGCTAAGAGACTCGCGACTGAGCAGGTTGCTAAGAGACTCGAAGCTGAGCAAGCTGTTAGGAAATGGGAAGCTCAACAAGAAGCTCAGAAAAGAGAGCATGAGTACCGAATGCGGGAACTTGAGCTCAAGGCACAATCTAAGGAAGAAACTGACGGGGCAGTAGGAGGATCCTCTCCCCATGGTTCACCCACCATGAGTAGACATAGTTACCATGCCATGAAGTTTCCTTTGGCTGTCTATGATGAAGACAAAGAAAAAATAGCCCAGTACTTACAACGCTTCGAGGCAATGTCGGTTGCTATGGGTCTAGATCGAGACAAATGGATTCTTAAATTGTCTCAGGGATTACGCGGAACGGGTTAAGAGGTTTACTCCCGCCTGCCGCCAGGACACGAGAACAACTATGACGAATTGAAATCAGCTTTGCTTAAACACTACAAGATTACCTCACACACTTATCGGAAGAAGTTTCGATCAGCGAAACGAGAGCCAGGAGAGTTATTCACCGCCTACAGTATGCGTCTCAAATCCTACCTCCAAAATCGGATGGATTTGGCGGGGTTCACGCATGACTATGAGAGTCTGGAAGAGCTGATGATAGTCGACCAGATGCGGCAGCAAATGTCAAAACGTCTTAAGACATTCTTGGGAGAACAAGGGGCGGAACGGATTGATGTCGTGAATAAGTTGGCAGAAAGATTCGTTGAAGTCCATGGGGAGGCTGGAGAAACCGATCCACCATCCACCAAAGGTCAGAAGAAACATGACCGAAAGAAATACAAAAGCTCGGAAACTAAGAAAGTGGAACCTTATGTAAAGACTTCAGAGGAAAGTCCAGAGAAGACGAAGAATGGGAGACGGAGCCCACTCAACTCTCAACCGAAAAGACAGTGGTCTGAGAAGTGGTGTTCGATCTGTAAGTCGGCCTCTCACAACACGAAAGACTGCAAATCGAAAATGAAAAGCTGCCACTTCGCAGCTTGCCGCGTGGCTCCAAGGGCGGTTGCCACAAAAAGGTCGAGGTCGTCGAAGGAACTCTGGACCAGGAGAGGCCACCTGTGGTCGAACTGATCGAAGTCAACGGCCAGCAGGTTATCTGTCTCTATGAAACTGGCTTAGACGGGGAAGCCGTAATTGATGCCAGCCTGGTACGCCCAGATCAACTCACAGGGGAGACCATTGAGATACAGCCTGCAATGAAGAGTGCTGTTGCCATGACGTTGCCAATCGCCAAGGTGGAGATTAAGTCCAGGTACGTCACGGGCATTATTCCAGCAGCTGTATTATCTGATCCCCTATTTCCCGTGATCCTTGGCACAAAGTACGTGTTCCTTGGGGTGCCTAAGCAACCCGCCCATATGGGAGCATCAGCCATTGGATCCAAAGGGAAGAAAGAAGAGGCAGATACACTAAGCACCAACCCTGTGCCAGGGGAATTGCTAACTGCCCAGAGGAAGGACACAACGTTGCGTCCTTGCTACAAGAAGCTGCAAAGAAGTGCTAACCCACCAAAAACGGGGACAGTACTTCCTGAGGAATCGGCTGCTTTATCGGAGAGCCGGAAAGGGAGACAAACTGCACGAGCAGTTGGTGGTCCCAGAGGCCTACCGTCCCAACATTCTTCAGAGCGGGCACACCATACCCGGTAGTCAGATATCCGGGTCTCGACATATGGGTGTAAGAGAGACGCTGCAGCAGATTTCCTGCCATTATTGCTGGCCAGGAATGACCGGGGATGTACGCCAGTTAGTAAAGTCTTGCCCGGAGTGCCAGAAGGCACCACCCAAAAATCGGACGAAGAATAAAGTGGCTCTTAAGGTAGGAGACGGAGTAGTAGTGTGGGGTCCAGCAGAGACCAATATACTCCAAGTAGGATGGAAAGGACCTTATCCTGTGGTAAAGGCTGTGTCCAAGACCACCTACGAAATCCGGATCAGGGGAGAACTGAAGAGTCTCCCTAGGCATCTCCTTCAGAAATATGAGGAGAGATCCGATGACAAATCTTCTCACCTTATGGTTATGGCAGCCATTGAGAAAAGGGTTACGGATCCAGACGGAGACAAGCGATCCCATGTACTACATAGGAGGGCCTATGGGAACGTATGAGGTGGGTCAGATTTTCCAGCCGAAGAGAGGAGGAAAATCACACGTCTAAGAGAGGCCCATAGTGAAAAATTCGCTAGTAGCCCAGTTCAGAAGGGGTGGGTAACGGCGGGAACGGCGCGAGATACCCAGGACTCCGACCGAAGATTGGCTGACCAGATCCAACATCGACCGAGATGGTCCTGGAAGCAAAATTCCAGGGCTTTTGGGAAGACGATTCTGTCCATCGAAGACGATACCGCAGATCCCAGGATGCAAGGCTCGGGGAAACTAAGCGGGTATGGAGACACTGTTACAGTCAGGATGGAACGATCCGTCTGTATTGTGAGCCGTCGCTTACGCAAGTCGGAAGTTGGTCGACCGAACGTACAAGGGCGATGTACCAACACTAGTGTCTGTCAAGACTAGGATATAGGCTGTCAGTGTGATCGCCTAATGGATGGGGAGGCAATACCTTTGAGGGTACAGGAAGACCATCAACATTTGGTTGCAGAGCCATCTCCCGGAAAATGAACATGCGCTTGATGCATGGGTTGTTGTGGATCATCTGGATCGAACCTCCAGTGAGCAAGAGTCGACGCGTTCAACTCTCTCACGGAACCACTGGAGATGCCGATCAGATTGATGGAGTGCCGGGGACAGTCGTTTCTGGGCCACCGAAAATCTTTGTTGGTGGGGGGGGGGAAGCTTTTCCCTAGATAACATGCCGGCAAAGATTCTTTGAGATTTTCTCCGGATCAAAGGAGACTCCTCGGTATGTGTTATTTTTTACCCGGATCTAAAGATGAGAGGATCGACGGGTTAATTTGGATGTCGGCCACGTTAGTTACGTCATTCAGACCATGTTTACGGCAGTCTGGATAAACAAGAAATTTCTAATCAGTGGGCGAGATGTAGTGAACAGAAAAGAAATATTCTGCTGTTCCAGTCTAAATAGGGAAAGGAACCACAATGTCCAGTGGTGTTTAAAGGCAACGGACATTCGTACAGGATGTGTTTGTGTGATTCCAATTTAGGACTGGAATAGTTGACATAAGGTAGTTTATTGATAGAGATTAGGAATCGCGCGTAGTGTTGTTGCGTTGTGTGAACTTATTCTAGGATTTTCGGCAGCAGTAGGCTGATGTGTTTGTTAAACTAGGGCGAGTAATATATCGTTGAACTCGGCAGGTTAACGCTAATGTCGTGGGATGATATTCAGTGAGATTGAGGGTGGTTGGAGGAATAAAGGAAATGTAAAGGGTAGGATATTCCAGTAGGGGGGGGGGGTCTACTGGGGTTTCTGTGCTTTTCCTTTAGTCTTTCCTTCTCTTACTACGTCTCAGACCAATGTGATGAACTCCTCTGTCTTATGTCAGAGTTTAGTTCTATGAGGACCTAGATATTAATGTTTGAGTACGGCCTTCGGCCTACACTCACATATAGTGGGTTCGAATCGGGTTTCTCTCACCGAGTGTTTTCTTTTTGACAGGTTCCACTGTAATGAAGAACTGAAGGACTCTTCAGAGGTGTGGGCAATGGCAGTCACACTGGGTGCAGTTCTAATGTACCCGAAAACTAACAATAACTCAGAGAGGAGGACAATGGCAGTAGGTCCGAGAGCGGTCAGTTAAAGGGCCTCGGCAATGGGACACCTTTCCACAAATTATTGTTTCGTTTGAGCCACAAGTGTTCAACATGAAAAGGCTCTTTTATCAGGGATTTAGTTCCCAAAACAGCGGAGTTAATTAACTGTAATTATTTCTCTGGACTATAACAGTAATAGGAATAGAAATTATAAGGATTAAACGAACTAATCAGTAACAATTTCCCACTGGACAGTAGGAATTTAATAGAACAGAAAACATTAGTTGTGTCGGAAATATTGTAGGAAATGTGCCAGTATTCTTAGGTAAAAGGATTTCCGGTGAAGTATCAGGTACACTGTGGGTGCCGATCTCAGAGATTGAGTTCTATCACAGTCAACATTAGTATCCAGAACTCCAAGCAGTCGACCACTGATCGGGGAGACGCTTCATTCGATGAGGCCCATCTGACTTACTGTGTTGTGGTATGGCCGGACACTATGATGAAAGATCCTGAACTATCTGGCCTCATCTTGCATACACAATAGACTATACTACAGACGTTCTACACACATACAGTGCACACACCTGACACTTTTCTTTATTAAATTATTGTATTATTTGTTAGTAGCCAGAGTTGTGTGGGTATGTTCTGGAGGAATGTGAAGAGGGGTATTGTCTTGTGGTAAGAAGAGAGATAGTGATCCAAAGACTGAAAGGGGGTGTGTAGACAAGGGTCCGGCAGATTCTAAGGCTGATGATATTGAGTTTAAAAAGTGTGCTTGTTGATTCCACTTCCCCCCAGGGACGACAGGTGACAACTGGGCACACATAATTTTAATTCGAAACAAACTTGATGATACAGGACTTTTCAGGACAATTCAACAATGGGATACTTATCCCTTACACACCTGTAGAGTACAACACTGCCTCACACCGTCATAAAGAACACCGAGATACAGGAATTATGATGGTCGAACTTTCAGTTCGACCAACAATAACTACTTACCCTGGCTAAGCCTCAGAACTCCACTGTCTGGCTAAGTCTCCCTCCTTAGCCCCAGATTCAACTGATTGCTGCTGAATGTCACTGTCCTGGCTAAGTCTCCCTGATTTAGCCCCAACTCAACTGTCCCCCAATTTGCCCAGACTTCTTTATTCACTCTCCCTGGGCCCACCCGTGAACGTCTATTTCACCCCTTGAACCCAATTATAGCCTTCTCTTAACATTACATTTTTGAGTTTCCTTTGTCTATTCGTCTACTATCACGTTCTTCTCTGTGCCATGGTGACTCAGACTGACATCTACGTGATATAACGATCCCTTCTGTTTTGGGTCCCCCATTGTCTTGGGATTCCTTGCTCCACCTTTCTGACCCAACATCCGCATACCCCTTATCTGACCCATGTAACTTCGATTATCCTATTAGATTCTCAGCCTCTACCTCTCGCTGCCTTGGCGTAAAAACACGCACGTTACACACATCCATCAGCTGCTTTTCAGCTTGTCTGCTCATTGTGCAAGCTTTACATCCATACAAAAGTACATATTCGATGTAGCACCTCAACACTCTTTTTTTTCTCGTTGCAAATGACATCTTTAAATTGGTCAGTCTGTTTTCCATCTCGCAAAAGACTACATTCGCCATGACGATTCTTGTTCTAATCTCTTCAAGGCATCTCCATCAGATTTTAAGACTGATCCAAGATAATTGTACCGATTCACTTGTTTAATAGTATTCCCATTTACTTGTATATTACATTGTGGTATTTCGTTCTTCTTAGTAACGACCATAACATGTGTTGTCTTAAAAGGGCATTCTAATTCAAGTTGTTCACTGTGTGCAACAACGGTATCTACTAAATGTTGCAGTTCCTGCTCATTGTTCACAATCAATACTGTATCATCCGCACATCTAATGTTATTGATGTTAAGTCTGTAATATTTTGAATCAACAAATAGTGCATTTTCAAAATTACAATTGGAATGCTAAAACGCACATTTTCAGAAGACGGTGTTGAAAACACGGCAAATTCAGCACATTCCAACATCGCCTATGTTGTTTTGGTCAAGACAAACAACGCAAGTTCCAAGTGTGTTATTATTAACCAAGCCATATATTGTTTTAAAACTTACTAACTCAGTTTTGTAGACAGCGCGGCACCTGGTTGCCGAGTTTGGAATGCAAAGTCATAGGGATTCAGGAAGAATAACCACTGCCCGGATAATTAATAGTTGGATACATCACGGCGCTAGGGAGTGGATATTTACATTACCCTAGCAGAGAAGGTCTGCAGATATTTATGACGCCCCTAAATTAAACAAGAGGTTATCGGTATCCTAAACATAATTGTGCATGAATCTGTTTATGTTACCTCTAAAGTTTAGACGGAGAGAGTTTAGTGGGCTAGAAGGATCATCCTTTTTCATATACACTGGAGACGAGTCTGTCCTGGGGCAGTCAGTCATTAGTGTCGAACAGGAAAGTGTGGTGAATTCAGACAAGATGTTTTTTTTTAAATTCTGTTGATTTTATACAGACATGTTCTGAATCCCTGGGAATAACAAGTGAGGTAATACTTGTAGTGGTACCCTGTTTGTATCGGTGGAATGATAGTGGTTAATGACAGAAGTCTAACTAAGTGACATATTCTGAAATACGTCATGGAATCTTTCAATATTTTTATGAAAGATATAGGTTGTCTCTCTTTGACTATGACAAGCCTTTAATGCAATGGTCTATATACTCAGAGACAGTAAATGTCCCTTTATGGTCTCCATTTATGTTTGCTTTGATTTACCAAAATAATCTTTGTTTGGGATTACCTAAATGTCTCGTTTGTGTGTAGTAAAACGTACAGGTTTGTATATGAAAAATTTATATTAGCTTATATATAATAGAGTGTGTAATGACCAGGTCATTATTTTATGCGGCAACCTACCGGAGAAATGGAAATAGTTAGTTACCAGGACGATGTGACTGTGCCAGTTTCAAAGATCAATGGGTAAATGAAGGTGCGACTGAGTATAACGCTCGGTGCATAATAGGGATAAGACATGTCTAGCAGACATGAATTGATGATTGCCTATGCCCTTTGGATGTGTGTGGGTGAAAGGCACATAAAATCAGAGGAGGGACTACACCCAGCAGATGAAGTATAGACCTTTTGTGTGACTATTGCGCTCTTGAATGAGTGCACGCAGCACACACGGGTCTAGCTGACTTACACATGTGTAATAGATGTATGTTTCCTTTTTTCCCAAACCCCAAGTATTTTATGAGGATACATACATGTTTGTATGGTACGTATTATGTTGACAGATGTGGGTAGTGGTCTCGGGCTTACATGTTATGCTCCTAAAACCGGGAACATCACAAGCCTGAGTGGTGCCATCCTCAGTGAATGAGGATCGCCTTCGCCTTTATTTGCCATGGGGAGCATAGGACCATAAATCGGCATTTGCCACTCAGGACTACCCAGTGCTACTCAGAATACAGGTAAGTGGCATGACAAACCCATGTAACCTCAATACTCCTTTACAACCAAAGGCCAACAACATTTAGAATCAATAAATCCCTACAGTTATCCTTCCACAAAGGATCATGAACACTAGTTTAGAAGACTGGAATCAGCAGTACCTAGATTAACTAGCTGTTACCATATCTACCCAGAAAATGAACTGTACTATCGGTGCTTAACTTAACTAGAGACACAAGAACAATAATTCTTAGTTAATTGTGATAGAACTGTGTCTGGTGTTCCAGAGTTTTCCCCCTCAAAGATAGAACATGTGAAATAGTCATATATCTAGTAGGCAAGTAGGAAGAGTTATATTAGTTGTCTAATTTGATTTATGTACTTTATTATGCCCATGGAGTAAACCCCCACCACCTTTCTTCCCATTACAATATTGTAATCTTCTCCTACTTTGTTATTTAAATTCATCAGAGTCACATGTGTATTGCTGTGTTCAACAATATTGTGATAGTGTTTCTTCATTTGACAACAAAATCCAAAGAGCAAGTGGCAGGGATAATACTAGCTTCCAATCTAATCAGATTGAGCTTTATCTCCCCCCCCCCCCGCCATGAAAGCAGTGATTTTCCTGTGCTCTCCTGGCCTTCTATTAGAAAACCGGACTTATACCTAGTGAAATCTTATGGTATATATCTGTTTTATCACTTGGTAGCCTTACGAGCTAATTCCTGGTTTTCCTATAATAGTTGGCAATTACGAATTGGGGATACCTATCTCCCATTTCTATTTTAATTGATCACAACGTCCCTCAATGATGATTCCTTTCATATCTTCTACATTTATGAAATTATTTTCATTGTACAGGAAACATTAAAGATCTGGAGACATTACATAGCCCTATCTCACACCTCTCTTAATATGTCTATGTTGACCTACTTCATGTTGTTACTATAGTTGGAGTATTTAATTTAAAAATCGATCGCCTGCAGTATTCGCTTTTCTTTACTTAACAGTGGTCGGGTGTGTGTAGTGAGGGTGGAAGTATAATCAACAGTTACTGTGTAGGGCGGGGTAGAGGTGTAATCAATAGTAGTAGCTGGTTGGTGCGGGGGTAATCAATAGTAATTGGTTGGTCCTGAGTAGAACAATGAAGTCAAACTGCAACTGCCAATTTATCGATTGTTGTTTTTTTCCCCCGCGCTTTATTGATTATCTTCTTCTTTGGTCATGTTCAGTGGTGGGGTGTGGGTAGTAGGGGTGGAAGTGTAATCAATAGTCGGTGGTTGGGCGGGGGTGGAGGTATAATCAATAGTAGCTGGTTGGTGCGAGGGTGTAAACAATAGTCGTTGGTTGGTGCTGAATAGAACGATGACTTCATACAGATGAATCGTCGACTTTTAACGATTTTTCTTTTCCCGGGCTTATGATTTTTTCTTCTTTGGTCGTGTCTAGTGGTAGGGTGTTGGGGGAGTAGTGTAGATGGTTTAATTGAAAAATGTCCGCCTTGTTCTAGTGTGTGAAAAATTGATTCATCCCCCTCGTACTGCACCACTTACCTGAGCATTGTTAGGCGATCGATTAGTGTATATAATATAAGTAAACCAAGGCAATAAAAACCGTAAACAACATCATCTTCATATTTCTTCCAAAACTCTCTTCGAAATTTTGTAGATGCCATCATTGTCTGCAATCAATGCTGTATCGTCTGCATATCTAATGTTATTGATGTTACGTCCCCCAGCGATGATTCCTTTCAATCATTCATATTTTATACATTTCTGAAAATATTGTCACTCAAAAGTTTATATCACATAGTTCACATCTTCGCTCCTCAACTGCATCGTATGACGGTTGTGTGACGTCGGTATCTTCAACACTCTATTCTACACTACCTGTCATAAAGTCTTCGGTTCTATAAGACGATCTAATGTTTCTATTACACATCGCTATAGAAAGTTTTTATTTGGTGCCAAACATCTTACACCTGATATTCCATAAATGAGGCCTGCTGAATCCAAATATCACATTTATTTGTCTGTAGCAGCTCTAGTTATTGAGATACACGGGCATTTTTGTATTTAATTATTATTATTACAATGTTTTCTGTATACGGCACTGGGGTGGGGGGGGGGGGGGAGGACTATTGCTATCTAGTTCCTTACAAAATTTGGAATTCCAATGGTTCGGAGAGAGACCAAGAACCACTATAATGACTGTTATTACTGTGTTGTCAATATTAAGGGACTTAATGAAGAAAATTTTAAAAAAATGGAAATATCCAGATTTAGATTCTGCTAGACCAGTGATTCCCAAGCTTTTCAAGCAGAGGGCCATATCTACTATTTTCGGTAGTTAAGCGGGCCACAAGGTTGTAATAAAATTATAAAAGTCGTGCAATATCATGCTTACCTTTCTTAACTTTCGTTAATAACATTCTAAACCTAGGCAGTCGGTGTCATACTACACTGCGGTCAATTTTTGGTTTAAAACCAAAAGTTCATTTAACAATACATTTTAAATCAGTTTCGAAAATCGCTATGTAATTAATTTAGAATTGTAACTGTTCATCATAACCAGTTACTTAAGTACAGATGCAAGTTTATCAATGTCTGGGCACAAATCTTTCGTGTCCAAAGTCTTCCAAAGAATTCACGACAAGCAACGTCTTCAAATTTTCGCTTTTTACCATTGTTTGATTTTAGATTTTCACACTCATTTTTATAGGCTTTAACGGAAAATTTTTATTTGGAAAAATAAAATCTAATTTCAACACAACACTACCGACTTTGCTAAACAGTTGTAACAGACGACAACATGGCGCCTTGCGCAGTCTGATTGGTCGACAAGGCTGGGATATGGGAACTTCATAACGTTTCGTTGCGTAACGCTCCGAGTGCATTTTTGAAATTATTAAAATATATTATATTAAATGACGAGGCCTCGCGTGCCACTTTCTGACAGCTCGCGGGCCACAAGTGGCCCGCGGGCCGTGGTTTGGGAACCTCTGTGCTAGACGAACGGTTTCTCACGGAGATGAAAAACCAATTCCAACTTTCAGTCAGATTTCGGATTCCCTGCTAGAAGATGAGACGGCCGTGGCAAGTGGAACGACAAGTGACTGTGATGGTGATTTCGAAGATGATTTTTCAGCTGCTCAACTCTTCGACCAGCGTGAACTGAATGATCTAATATGAGATCTAGGTTCCAAATTGCTGTATGTAGCCGGGGCGCAGTGTTGGGGTGAGCGCCCAACATTGCTTAAATACCCCAATGGCTCGTGAATACATAACCTCTGCAGCAAAAGTCCAACTCCTGGCCTTCACGTGGCGGAACTGTTTTAACTAACAGGAGAAGGGGCGACGGCGAGTATCTGGCGCCGGAAAATAACCAGTGTGCTCTAGATGTGTATACACATACATGCATGTGCAGACACGTGTGTGCGTGTGTACACATCTAAACTCGAGTGAGACCACAGTCTGCTCTAGCAAAGGAAAGGTGCTGAAGACGGAGGCAACCAGCCAGGAGGCGCACCACAGAAATCAGGATGCCACGCAATTACGCAAAATGGAATATGTCGACTGCTGCTAAACGTTATGGTGCTCGCCCTGCTTTGGACCCCCAGGCAGGTGCAGTGCCGGGCCCTATGTCTCGAAAGGGTCCAACCCCAACTACTGGAGGTCCTTCTCAGATGTCCTGTGGAGCCAGGGGACATGAGAATAGAACAGCTGGCCATACTAAACTAAGACTTAAAATAATGCACTGGAATGCGGAGGGAGTCAGCAACAAAAAAGTAGAATTAGAAAACATCCTGGACAAAGAAAAAGTAAGCATATGTTGCTTGCAAGAAACTCACCTCAACGAAAATATAGCCTTCAAAATCAGAGGCTACCAGTGTTACCGATCTGACCGAAAGGACAGGCGAAAAGGTGGGATACTTACCCTTGTAAAAAATAACATCACTGCTTCCCAAATCGAAGTCTATATGGAAGGGGCTGAGTATCAGACACTTAAACTTAAAACAGGCTATACAGGCCTACATCTGATCAATTACTACTGTCCAAGTGACCGTCCACAGGCACTGGACACACTACCATTAACAGAAAAAATGATTGTGTGCGGCGATTTCAACAGCCACTCGCAGAGCTGGGGCTATGATCACATGGACCAGAGAGGAGAGAGACTGGAAGACTGGCAGGATGAGAATAGATTCATCTTGGTTAACAAGCCGTCCGACCCACATACTTTCTACTCGAGATCATGGCACTCTACAACTACACCTGACCTGGCTTTTCATTCACCAGACCTGGAGTGGAACATTACACGAATTGTTGGGAAACAACTACGTGGCAGTGACAATCGACCAGTCTTTCTAACAGTAGAAAATGAGCTTGTAAGTGAAAGCAGCACCCTCTCGAGGTGGAACTACAAGAAAGCAGACTGGGCAGTGTACAAGCATCGCACCAGCATACTGGTTAGAAACCTGAACACTGAGAAAGACATAAATAAAGTAGTTGAAGAGTTTGGGAAATGCATACTACAGGCAGCGCGAGAAACAGTACCAAGAGGAGCCCGTAAACAATATAAACCCTACTGGAGTAGTGAACTGGAACAGTTGCATAATGATGTGGAAGTATGTAGAAAGCAAGCAGAGGCCACACCCAGCCAAGAGCACCACAATAAATTCCAGCATGCAAAAGCCAAATTTCAAAGGGCCAAGCTGCAGGCTAGACGGAAAAGCTGGCAGGAGAAAACGGAGTCTCTGAACTTTGAAAGAGACACAAGGAAATTGTGGAAGCTAATAAAACAACTTAACGATGAGGGCACAGGGAGAAACTCAAAAATTGCACTACATAAAGATGGAAACATCTTAACAAGAAAGCAAGCAGCTGACCATTTTGCGGATTCATTCGCACAAGATAACAATATCAAAATCAGTCCAGAGAAACAACAAGAGATTCAAGAGAAACAGCAATATACAGGACAGAAGGAAATAGTACATGAGGTTCTGGAGGCACCCATCACAATCAGCGAACTGGAGCTAGCCATATCAAAACTGAAAATGAGAAAGTCACCAGGAGCTGATGGTATCTCCAATGAAATGATCAGGAACCTAGGAACAGAGGCCAAAGCAAAGTTGTTGCAGATCTTCAATAACAGTTGGACCTTAGGCAGTGTTCCACAAGCCTGGAGAGAAGCAATCATGATACCCCTCCTAAAATCAGGGAAAGATAGTTCCATTGCCTCTAGCTACAGACCAATTAGCCTCACCAGCTGTCTCTGCAAAACACTGGAGTGCATCATCAATCACAGACTGCAGTCTTACATTGAAAGTAAAAACATCCTTGTGCCACAGCAGGCTGGCTTTAGGCAGTGCTACTCTACGGAAGATCAGACAACCTATCTCTCTCAAGAAATTGAGGATGCATTCCAAGAGAAGAAGCTTGTGCTTGCGGCATGGATAGATTTGAAGAAAGCCTTTGACAAAGTCTGGAAAGAAGGTCTGATGAATAAACTGAGAAATTGCAAAGTCAATGGAAGAATGTACAAATCGGTGAAAGCATACTTGCACAACAGAAGAGCCCGAGTACAGATAGACGGACTAAAGAGCAAGAAAGTACTACTGCGTCACGGAGTTCCCCAGGGCGGAGTATTGTCCCCCACACTCTTTCTAATCTTCATCAATGATCTCGTTGCTAATCTACCGCATGGAATTAAAGCCGCAACGTATGCAGATGACCTGGTTCTATGGAGCACAAATGAACATGCGTCAGTGGCCACCAGATTACCACAAAGAGCTGTAGATACATTTGTTGCATGGGCAAATAGATGGTGTGTCAGCATAAACACTGACAAGTGCAGCACCACCCTATTTACCCTCTCTCCAAAACAAAAGGCAGGGACCATCCAGATAAATGGAACACCCCTACGAGAAGATAAAGAACCAACATACCTTGGAGTAACATTTGATGGCAGGCTGACATGGAGAAAGCACATCAACAAAGCAGTAGCAAAAGCCAGAAGGAAAATAGCCATCCTGAGAAAGCTAAGTGGAACCACATGGGGAGCCAGTGGGAAAATACTTAGCAAAGTTTATCAAAAGAGCATACGACCACACATGGAATACGGGTCAACTGCATGGTGTTCGGCAGCAAAAACCACACTACAAGAGCTGGACAAAGTGAAAAATCAAGCACTTAGAGTCACCACAGGAGGGATGAGATCAACCCCTATAGTGGAAATGGAGAAGATGGGGAGGACACAAGCACTGAGTGAGCGCAGAGATACGAAAACGCTAAAACAAGCAGAAAAGTTCCTCAGCTTGCCAGGCCACCCAATGAAGAACAGATTTGAAAACCTAGCTATGGGGCGGTTGAAAAGAAGTAGTTTTATCCACCAGGCCAAACGACTCTGCAGAGAAACCACCGATCTGCCCACAGTTGGTATCCCCCTAACAACTATTCCAGAGCGAACTCCATGGAAAGATGAGCATAGACTATCATTACAAATCCAGACAAAAGTGAGAGAAATATTTGACAAGGAAGATAAGAACAGTGTGCAGCGCAGAACAGCCACTCTCAGCTTCCTTGATGAAGAATACCCACAGGACCTTTGGATCCGAGTCTACACAGATGGGTCAGCACAAAATGCTGTTCGAAATGGAGGAGCGGGAGTGTACATAGAATACCCAAATAATACCAGGGACACAGCTAGAGTATCGACAGGAAAGTACTGCCATAACTACAATGCTGAAATTGAGGCAATCAAGATAGCAACAGAGAAATTACTAAATACCAGCAATGGTACACAACCTGTGGTGCTATTGACAGATGCAAAATCAGTACTCGAGGCGCTCCTGTCTGGGAAATCGCCAGTACTAAGGACACTACTTTCTGAACTTAGCAGTCAGCATAAGGTCACCATACAGTGGATACCATCCCACTGTGGAGTACCCGGGAACGACAGAGCTGATCAATTGGCTAAGGAAGGAGCCAAAGAAGATCAGCCTGATGTGCCTGTAACATACCACCAAAAGAAAAGAATGATCAAATCAGTCAGAAAGCCACCAAAACCTGCTCAAGATGACTACCACGTTATGGATAGACCAGAACAAGTCATTATTCTGCGCCTCAGAACAGGGCACAATAGATTACGCAACCACATGTATACAAAATTCAAGATTGGTGAAACAGCCATGTGTACATGTGGATTGGCGTCGCAGACAGCAGAGCACATACTCCAAGACTGCCCAAAATATAACATATTTAGGCAAACCTTCTGGCCTAGAGAGACGACAGTGGAAGATAAACTCTATGGATCGCTGTGTGAACTGAAAAAGACAGTTCAATTCATACAAGAGACAGCACTGCAGTTATAGACATATTTCAAGCGAACGAAAGAAGAAGAAGAAGAATATGAGATCTATATCTCTCTAAGGAATCTTCAAAACTTTTGGCTTAAAGATTGTAAGGAAAACAAAATACTGACTGCTGAAACAGCATTTACATTTTATCGCAGCAGAGAGCAAGGTGCTCTTCCATTCTTTTGTATAGAAAACAGCCTTGTGGTTTGTACTAATGTAGGATGTCTTGTTAACAAAATGGATGAGTTATACACCAGATGAGTGAGAACTTTTCATTGACAGCAAAGGGGATTAACCAAATAGCCATGCTTTGTATGCAAGGGTACAGTAAATTCTGTGTATATGCTGAGAACAGTAATTGGACATTCTAAAGAAGTAAACAATGTAGAAGTTTATACAACAGTGAATGCATAGTGAGAGCAACTGGAGGACACTCAGAACCCTTCACCATAAGATCTGGAGCACGCCAAGGTTGTGTCCTGTCCCCTCTCTTGTTCATAACATATATAGACAACATATGTAAAGAAACCAGCCAAGCAGAGATAGCAAGAATACCACATGACGAGAACACAGAAGAAGAACCATCTGCAAATCTAACCATTAGAGAACTCCTGTTTTCGGACGACCAAGCACTAATAGCAAAATCAGAAGCTGAATTACAAGACCACATGAATAGTCTAAACGAAATGTGTAGGGAACATAATATGAAAATTAGCACAAGCAAAACAGAGGTAATGACTATAACTAAAGAAGAACAAACAACAACAATTCACCTAAACGAACATCCCTTGAAACAAGTGAAGAGTTTCAAGTACCTGGGAAGTATAATATCATCAAATGGCAGATCAGAAGACGAGATCGAAAATAGGTGCAATAAGGCAAATCAACTCATTGGACAAATGGCACTAATACTAAAGAACAAACATGTATCAGTAACTACTAAGAAAGCACTTTACAACACAATCTTCCTACCAACTCTATGCTACCAATGCTAAACATGGACGATGACAGAAAAAGAGAAAAGAAAAATCACAACAACAGAAATGAGGTTCCTGAGAAGAATACCCAACGTATCAAGAAGAGATAAGATCAGAAATGAAGAAATCAGGACTAAAGTGGGGGTTAAAGCAGCACTAGATTTTATTAGAAAGCAGCAAGTCAAATGGTTTGGCCATGCAAGAAGGTTACCAGTCAACAGCATACCACAACAAGCAATGATGTACAGACCAGATGGAAACAGAGGAAGAGGCCGACCACGTAAACGTTGGACGGAAGGAATAGCAGAGTCCATGGGAATATCGATATATGAAGCCCATAATCGGGCACTCTCACGAAGTTTATACTTCACCTCGACACCGCAAGGTATAAGAGGAAGAGGAACATGATGAGATGAGATGAGATGAAAGAAGTAAACAAAGATCTACATCTTTGCTTTGTTGACAACACAAAGGCTTTCGATAAAGTAAGACATGTCAACATGATAGACATGCCTGCAGATCTACAAATTGATGGAAAAGACATCAGGCTTGTAAAAACATGTATTGGAAACAACAAGCTGCCATACGGATTGATAATGTCAGAGTTCAGGTCTGTCTGTCTGTCTGTCTGTCTGTCTGTCCGTCCGCCCGTCCGCCCGCCCGTCCGTCCGTCCCTGTCTGTCTGTCTGTCTGTCTGTCTGTCTGTCTGCCTCTATCTTTATAAACGAGGCTAGTGTTATTGATGTTTTAGTGAACCCCGTAATATCCAAGCAGAGGCCCCGGCAATGCGGATTAAGCCCATAATCCCCTGTCTGTAATTATGGCTAGTATTATTAATTTCCCGGCCCATTTGTAACGGTGGAGATAATCCACGGGATTAGGCGGTACGCGGATGAACGTTATTGATTTGGTAACAGATGGCATAGTTTATGGACATATTGTTTTCTATCGGTTATGTTGTTACGTAAAGGAAATAGTAAATTCTATGGATAGTTTATTATGATTCGCCTAATTACAAACCACCACAAGAAAGGGTCAGGGACATTAAAATTAGCAACATGGGATGTTAGGACGTTAAATGACGAAGAAAAATTAGATAATATCAAACAAGAAATGGAAAGCGAGAAAAATAATATATTAGGGATGTGTCAAACGAGATGGAAAGGGGCAGAAATTAAGACAGATGAAGAATTTAAGATTGTTTATTCTGGAGGAGAAGAACTACAAAGAGGGGTAGCAATTATCTTGGATCGGCAAACATTAAAATCTGTTCAATGATATCGGGCTGTGTCAAACAGAGTTCTACTAGTTAAATTAAGCGGCAGACCTTTTAACATAAACGTCATTCAGATATATGACACAACAGGAGAATCCAGTGAAGATGGTATAGAGGAATTTTATAATGACACAGAGTCTGCATTAAAGAAATGTAAAAATTCAGAAATAAACATCATAATAGGAGACTTAAATACCAAAGTAGGAAATCAAGGTTATGGATACACAGTAGGAAACCATGGTTTGGGAGAAAGAAACGAAAGAATATGCAGACTTGTAGAATGGGCAAAAGAGCAGAAAATGATTGTAGGAGACACCTGGTTTAAATAACACCCTAGAAGATTATGGACATGGCGGAGTCCTGACAGCAGGATCAGAAACCAGATTGATTACATTCTGATTAGCAAAAGGTTTCGAAATGCGTTAACAATTGCAAAAAAGTTCCCAGTGCTGATTGTTATAGTGATCACAGATTACTTACAGGTACATTGAGGGTAAAGTTTTAAAAAAATCAAGTATATAACAGGATACACTAAATATGATCTGTGTACATCTGGGGGAGAAGAACAGCAAAGAGGTGTAGCCATTATATTAGATAAGCAAACATCAAATTCTGTCAAAGGATATCAGGCTGTGTCAGACAGAGTCCTATTAGTAAAATTAAATGGACGACCTTTTAAAATAAATGTCATCCAAGTATATGCCCCAACAAGTGAATGCAGTGAAGAAAGCATAGAGGAATTTTATAATGACATGGAGTCTGCTTTGAAGAACTGCAAAAAATCAGAAATAAATATCATAATGGGTGATTTCAACGCAAAAATAGGACAGCAAGGCGATGGATGCAGTGTAGGCAACCATGGTTTGGGAGAGAGAAATGAAAGAGGATACAGACTTGTAGAATGGGCAAAAGAACAAGAAATGGTTGTAGGAAACACCTGGTTTAAACAGCACCCTAGAAGATTATGGACATGGAGGAGTCCAGACAGCAGGATTAAAAACCAGATAGATTACATCCTGATTAGCAAAAGGTTTCGAAATGCGTTAACAGTCGTAAAAACAGTTCCAAATGCAGACTGTTACAGTGATCACAGATTAATTACAAGCACATTGAGGGTAAAGTTAAAGAAAGTCAAGTATACAGCAGGAAACCCTAAATATGACTTGTGCAAATTGAAAACTGACAAAGAAATACAAGATAATTTTAACATAGAAGTAAAGAACAAATTTGATATATTGTCTGATCTAGAGATCCTATTTCAAGATGTAGATGATCAATGGGAAATGATGAAGAATTCAATCAGTTGTGCAGCAGAAAAAACTATTCCAAAAGTAAAGAAAGGGGGCCGTAAGACATGGATGAATGAAGAAATTTTACACCTAATGGAAACAAGAAGACAGAACAAAAATAATCCTGCCAAATATGAAGAAATTCACAGAAAAGTCAGAACCTTATGTAAGGAGGCAAAAGAAACATGGCTTGAGAAAAATTGCAGAGAAATTGAAAAACAACACAACAGTAACAATGCGAAACTAATGCACAAAAGAATTCAGGAGCTTACTAATCAAAGAACACGTACACCAGCAGGCTGCCTAAAGACAAAAGATGGAAGAGTCATAATAGAAAAAGATCAGATCTTACATGAATGGTCAGATTACGTGAAAAACCTTTATGACGATAACAGAGACGAACAGTATAATGTTCAAAATAATAATGAAGGACCAGCAATTTTGAAGATGGAGGTTCAGAATGCTCTTAACCACATGAAATCTGGCAAGACCCCCGGTTCAGACAGCGTCACAACAGAAATGATTAATGCTTTAGAAGAATATGGAATAGATAAAGTTACGTCTGCTTAATACAATATATGATACTGGAAATATACCTCAGGAGTTATGTAATTCTGTATTTATTGCAATCCCAAAGAAATCGGGAGCCTTGGAATTTGATCAACATCGAACAATTAGTATAATGAGTCACATCACAAAGATTTTGCTAAGAATTATCACGCAAAGAGTTAGGAGGAAAATACAACCTGAAATAGGAGAAGAACAATGTGGGTTTGTGGAAGGCAAGGGTACAGTAAATGCTGTGTATATACTGAGAACCATAATCGAACGTTCTATAGAAGTAAACAAAGATCTACACCTTTGCTTTATAGACTACACAAAGGCTTTTGATAAAGTGAGACATGTCAACATGATAAGGATGCTTGAAGATCTACAAATTGATGGAAAAGATCTTAGACTTGTAAAAAACATATATTGGAAACAACAAGCTGCCATAAGAGTTGATAATGAAGTAAGCC
This sequence comes from Cepaea hortensis, assembly GCA_963921405.1. Taxonomy (NCBI): domain Eukaryota; kingdom Metazoa; phylum Mollusca; class Gastropoda; order Stylommatophora; family Helicidae; genus Cepaea; species Cepaea hortensis. Next base: position 41,814,532 of record OY992876.1, read on the forward strand.
AATATCAGCCTATTAAAAGGGGTGTGATACAGGGATGTGTAATGTCTCCAGATCTGTTTTCCCTGTACAGTGAAAGTATTTTCAGAAATATTGAAGATATGGAAGGAAACAACATTGGGGGACGATGCATTAATAACATTAGATGTGCGGATGATGCGGTCTTGATTGCAGACAATGAGCGGGACCGGCAAAATTTAGTAGATGCGATTGTTACACACAGTGAGCGGCTGGGGTTAGAATTAAATTGTAAAAGGACACAGATTATGGTCGTCACTGGGAAGGACATAATACCACAATGTGGTATACAGGTGGATGGGAATGTTCTTCAACAGGTGAGTAGGTACGGTTATCTCGGAGCAGTAGTGGCATCTGGTGGGAGATGCCTTGGGGAGATTGGAACGGGAGTCGCCATGGCAAAGGTAGCCTTTACCAGGATGAGAGACATATTGACCAATGGAGAGATGTCGGTTGAAACGAGAGAGAGAGTGTTGAGATGCTGCATAGAACCTGTACTTTTATATGGATGTGAGGCGTGGACAATGAGCGGTCGGGCTGGGAAGCGTCTGGTGGCTGTAGGGATGTGGTTTCTGAGGAAAATGCAAAGAATGCCATGGACAGCCAGAGAGACCAATGAACAAGTCCTTCAAGAAACAAATGAAGATCGTAAATTGATTAGAGAAATTAGACGTAGACAGTCAAAATTCTTTGGGCATGTTGTGAGAAGAAGTGGATTGGGGAATTTGGTGACGGCTGGTAGGATCGAGGGGGAAGAGACCAAGGGGAAGACCTAGAAGCAAGTACCTGGATGGCTTGGCCTTGTGGCATGGTCGAGACAGAAACACGGAGCTGATCCATGACTCTGGTGATCGAGTGAGATGGCAGAACATGACCGCCCACGCTTACCGGCATGGCACATGATGGATGGATGGTACATTGAGAAATGAGAAGGAAATGCAAAATAAATTCAACATAAAAGTACAGAACACATTTGATATATTGTCAGCTCTAGAGATATTATTTCAAGATAGTTAGTTAGTTAGTTATCAGTTGGGGTATCTTAGTTGCACTCCGGACATGTCCATAGGTGCTCAGATCCTCCCCCCAGCATATGCATCAGCGTCCGGTGGCTAATAGTGCCAGTTCTGTGTTGGTTGACGAGGCGCTTTGTTTTCCCGATGTACCTCTCGCGTCTGGCTGTGCCGATTCTTACTCCCAGGTCTTTCATCCTGGAAAGCGATGTGGAATCACTGGCGTCAAAATCCTCTGTTCTCGCCATATCTTTAAGGGCGTTAATAACATCGGCACGATCCATGGGCTGGCCACCTACAGGGGGTGCAGAGCCAGCCAATTTATCAGCTCGTTCATTTCCCTCGACTCCCGCATGTCCCGGGACGAAGATGAAGGTGACTTTGCGGACAACGGACTTCCGCAGCGACTCAGTCCACTGTCTACGTACAGATCCAGCTTCGACCTTCTGAATCATGCTCATTGAATCACTTAGTACACACACGTTGGTATAATGCTGTGATTCCAGCCATATGAAAGCCTGTGTAACTGCCATCACCTCCATCGTCATGCTGCTCGTGGTCATAGAGTGGGCACCACTGGATTCTTGAACGGTTCGGCCCGCTGAACGGGCTGTAAATGCCCACGCACTTCTCTGCTGCTTTACAACAGATCCATCTGTATAGATGAGCACTTCGGGGCTATCTGAGTGATCATAAATGAGCGCGTTAACCTCTGCATTGACAGCGGCAGGGTTCTGCTCTCTGCACCGTCTGTCGAGTGTGATAATGCATGAGAAGGTACACTTAAAAGCTGGAGGCACCGGCACCCATTCCTTGCCGGGGTTGATACTGGTAAGACTGCAGACCTGTCCGACGACATCTTCCGCCCGACCCATCCATGATTTGCCCCTCTTTAGCCTGTCACCCTTTTCTCTGAATACAGCGTCATGCAGAGGGTGCTGCTCATCTGCACTTATTTTTAAGTATGCACGAGCTCTCCAGATCTTGATCCTGTGTTCCATTGTCGGGAAGTCAAGGAGGTATCTCATTGCTACACAGCTGGTGTCTTTCGTGCAGCCCAAAATGATGCGCATGGCTTCGTTTTGTACCTTTTCAAGTCTTCCAATCTGTGTAGGGCTGACAGTGAGGATGGCCAGGGCATACTCGATGCGTGAAAGCACAAGTCCTTGGAACAGAAGTAATAGCAGTCTTTGCTCGATATTGGCAGTCGCCATGACTCTCATTGCTGCCAAACCTTTTCGAGCCTTCGTTATGACATAATCGACATGATCTCTGAAGGACAGGCTACGATCAAGCCTCACGCCAAGATATGTCATTGACTGGGTTCTACACAGAATGCTCCCATCCATTCTTACTGCCGGCAGGTCTGTTTTCACAATATGGTTGTTTAGTGAGAACCATGTAACCGTTGCTTTTGCAGGGTTGACAAGGGCATCGGCATCAGCACACCATGAGGAAATTCGATCTAGTTCGCCCTGCATATAGTTGGCAACCGCCTGTCTATCTCGACCCTGTCGATACACGAGGATGTCGTCAACGAATGATAGAGTCCTACCCCTCCCATCCAACTGTTGTTCAGTGATCGGCACCGTATACACGTTGAATAGTACTGGTGACAGTGGTGAACCCTGCGGCAATCCTGGACATATCGTTATCGGCTCAGAAGACCAACTCCCGCATCTTAGCACCACCTTCCTTTGGAGTAGAACTGCAGCTATCCATCGTACAAGGTGAGGGTGCACTTTCAGTCTGAGGAGGGTTTGCATCAAGTGCTCGAAAGATACTCTGTTATATGCGTCCTCTAAGTCTATGGCGGCCGCACATGTCTCTTCTCTGACCTGAAATCCTTCGTAAACATCTTGAGCAAAGACCGCCGCATTCAGCCATGACTCTTTGTTGCGTCTGTATCCTCCAAGTGTGGGCGGGAAGCAGCCGAGCTGTTCCAAGTCCCAAGCAAGTCTGTGTGCTACAATTTTCTCCAGTAGCTTGCCAACAGTATTCTGCATCGTAATGATTCTGTAGCCGCTTATCTTGGAGTGGTCTTTGTTCGGTTTTGGCAGCGGCAGCAAGTAGCTGTGTAGCCATTCTTCTTTGACCTGACCCCTCTGGATACTGGTGTTGAATTCTCTGGCCAGTTCTTCCATGTCATCATCTGATATCACTATTAGGTCACCATATCGGATGCCGTCTGGGCCTGGGGCGGTGTTAGTTGATTTCTTGAGCATCGCACGCAATATCTCAACTGTGATTGTCCATTCTTCGTCTGTCCCGACCCCCTCGCACAACTGAGAGAGTGTTGTTGTGGTCCTCTGTCTGGCGGGCTCGTCTTTCTGGTCAGTCTGTTCTATGTAGCGTGCAAGAAGGGCCTTACCTTTATCCGCATCCGACTTTTTCCATGCGAGGTCTGTGCCTTGAAAGTCTGGAATACCCCTACGTTGTGCAGCACCGTTCATGCTCTTGTGGAGGCGCCAGAATGTCGTAAGAGATTGCTCGGAGCACACCTTCCTGCAGAACTCGTCCCATTTGTCGGCCTTGGCCTGTTTGGCGCAGGATTTGAATAAAGTCGTTGTCCTAACGACCTCAGTCTTTTCAGGTTCGCCAACTCAACCTGTGGCATGTTAGCCTTTCTGGCCTTTTGCCAGTCTTTGACAGCCTGCCTCTTTCCCAGCCACACCTTCTCGACCTCTCCATTCCACCATGGTGGCTGCACCCATCTTTCTTGTCTCCTACGGGAGGAAGTTAGTTTCCTTCTTCTAAGATGTGAATGATCAATGAGAAATGTTGAAGAATTCAATCAGTTTGGCTGCAGAAACAACTATTCCAAAATTACAGAAGGTGGGTAGTAAGAAATGAATGACTGAATACATTTTATAACTAATGGAAACAAATTATTGCCAAATATGAAGAAATTCACAGACAAGTCATAATATTATGTAAGGAGGCAAAAGAAGCATGGCTTGAGAAAAACTACATAGAAATTGAAAAACAACACAACAGTCAAAATACCAAATCAATGCGCAAAATAATTCAAGACCTTACTAATAAAAGGACAAGTACATCAGCAGGCTGTCTACAAACAAAAGATGGCAAAATCATAATAGAAAAAGATCAGATTGTACGTGTACATGTCAGATTTTGTTTTGTGAAAAACCTTTGTGATGATAACAGAGATGAACAGAATGATATTCGAATTAATAATGAAGGACCGCCAATTTCGAAAACGGAGGTTCGGAATGTTCTTAAACATATGAAAGCTGGCAAGACTCCCGGTTCAGATAACATCACAACAGAAATGATTAATGCTTTAGAAGAATATGGAATAGATCAACTGTAGCTTGTCGTCCCTGGAGGAAAGTGGACTCGACAAGCACACTTTTAATATCCTTCTACTATTGGGAGTATTGAATGACTTTTGTCTACACTCCTCCCTTCCGTCTTTCATACACTATATCTCTCTCTTTTTCTCTCTCTCTCTCTCTCCTTCATAACATACCCTGACAACAGTTTCCTCCAACAATTAATAATTTGTTTATTGTTGAAAACTATGTCAGTTGTATGTATTGAATGTGTATATGTAGTTGTTAGTGTCTGCTAATGTGAGTGCAAGATAGGACTTTTGAACATTCGTCTCCGTGTCTCCTCTAGCATAGTCATACGGCCAAAACATAGGACATCACACATAGAATTGGAACGTTCTCACCCTGGATGTTCCCCGTCTGCTTGAGTCTGGACTTAATCAAATTCTTGAAAACAATTGTCAATGTCTTATCATCAGAAACATAATCCAATAAAGGTAAGTCACTGAAGTTCAGATATGTCCTGTTTTGGAAGGTAGTATAGTCCACCACTGAATACACATCACCACTGTCTATAAATGTCTATTTCTATGGTAAAGGTTCTCGTGTTCTTCAATGTTTCTTTTAGGTGATTACCTAATTGCAATATATTTTTCCCTATTACTCTGCTTTTATACCGTAAAGTCCTTTCACTGGGGTTCACAAAAACCTGTTTCTTGCGATTCGTTATGTCGCCCACTCTTATTGACTGTTTAGGTTGAATTTGCTATAGTGACATACTTTCACTGCACCTGTGACTTCAGGATCTTTACTCTTTACTCTTTTCTGAACAGGTCAGGATTATATATGAAACCTGTGGGATTATACAATCAGGTGATATGAGTCTGTTACAAACTACTTCTTATGTGAGTGTCCCTCTCCGGCCATACTGAGAAGCCTCCGAAGAACACTCAGACATAAGACAGATGAGTGCACTACAGTCTAAACTATTCACTAATAGAAAGCACTGCTAAGCACAAACATCTATATCCCTATGCTACTATTCCTCTAAGTTTACAATACCTTATATAATTAATTTATGATACTCCAAGCATGGAAATCCATTAGCACACAAACACTTCTATCCCATTTCCCGGGATGATTTCTTTGCTATTTTCAGGAGACATAAATCCAGTTTGCCGCCCCTCTAGGTAGCACACACTAAACCAGAAACGCCAGTTTCTACTATTTATATTGGGCTTTCCGTTCTTCGTTAGTGTTTGATGTCCATACATCAACAGTCGCATTTGCCGTTTCCGTAACATCAAAAGTTCCGTGAAATCACGTATACGTTAGTGGCGCTCCGTCTTGTCTTCTTCGCTATTCCCCTACGCTCATCATTCGTCGCCCATCAAAGAGTTCTTATTCTTTGATCACCGACTCCCGGTGTTTGTCCGTTGTCGAGGTTTCCCCGTCGTTCTGTCCTTTGAAGTAGATGAACAATGACCCCTCACACAGTATCCTATTTTTATATCCGTCGGTCAATGATCTTTACTTTATCCTCCTCTCAGAATGAAGTACATGATTGTTAACCCTTCTCTTATATTGCCATTAATGTTACATTTAGTTTTATCTGGGAATCACTAAACTATCATCATTCTGTGACATAAACTCATCAGACTGCTGAACACAATATATGATACCAGAGATATACCTTCTGAATTATGTGATACTGCATTTATTGCAGTCCCAATAAAATCAGGAGCCTTGGAATGTGATCAATATCGAACAATTAGTATAATCAGTCACATCACGATAATTTTGCTACGAATTATCATGCAAAGAATGAGGAACAAAATACAACCAGAAATGGAGAAGAACAATGTGGGTTTGTAGAAGGAAAGGCTTCAGTAAATGCTGTGTATATGCTGCGATAAGTTATTGCACGTTCTATAGAAGTAAACTCATATTGCTCGTAGAAAAAAAATTGCAAAATTCTTGAGAAAAGATTACGAACTATTATAGAACCCCAGCTAAGCGAAACACAACTTGGATTTTTAGGAAAAAACAAAGGATGCACAGGTGCCATATTTGCTCTTAGACAACTTATAGAAAAATCAATCGAATTCAATGAAACATTCTACTTAGCATTTGTCGACCAAGAACAGGCATTTGATAAAGTAGATAGAAACAAGCTGTGGGATATCCTTAAACATGGAGTGAGTACACATCTAACAAACCTATGTAGAAGCTTATACAACAACAATGAATGCATAGTGAGAGAAACTGGAGGACACTCAAAACCCTTCACCATAAGATCTGGAGTACGACAAGGTTGTGTCCTGTCCCCTCTCTTCATAACATATATAGACAACACTAGCTGACCCGGCCCGGCTTCGCCCAGGCCCTGGCGGGGATCTATCTATCTATCAGTCAATCTGTCTGTCTATCTGCTTGTTTGTCTGTCTGTCTGTCTGTCTGACCCGGCCCGGCTTCACCCAGTCCCTGGTGGGGAGCATCTCATTTAATTCATATAAGTAGCCATATAAGCTCCCGTTCCCGACTATCTGTCTGTCTGTCTGTCTATCTGTCTGTCTGTCTATCTGTCTGTCTGTCTGACCCGGCCCGGCTTCACCCAGTCCCTGGTGGGGAGCATCTCATTTAATTCATATACGTAGTCATATACGCTCCCGTTCCTGACTATCTGTCTGTCTGTCTATCTGTCTGACCCGGCCCGGCTTCACCCAGTCCCTGGTGGGGAGCATCTCATTTAATTCATATACGTAGTCATATAAGCTCCCGTTCCCGACTATCTGTCTGTCTGTCTGTCTGTCTGTCTGTCTGTCTGTGCCGGCCCGGCTTCACCCAGTCCCTGGTGGGGAGCATCTCATTTAATTCATATAAGTAGTCATATAAGCTCCCGTTCCCGACTATCTGTCTGTCTGTCTGTCTGTCTGTCTGTCTGTCTGTCTGTCTGTCTGTCTGTCTGTCTATCTATCTGACCCGGCGTGGCTTCGCCCAGCTCCTGGCGGGGAGCGTCTCATTAAATTCACACAGTAACTTAAAAGAATGTCCTTCCACACACCATCCATTATTTTTAATGAAAACTGTTTTTAATCACCTACATGACTGTAGATAACTTCTTTAAGCTTAAAAAGATGAGTTACAATGTTATGCATTATGCATTATTTTTATGAAAACTTTGAAAATGCCTTAAAGATTATATCATTATTTATTATAACTCATATGCCTGTAAATAACTATAGGCAAAGAGTTTATAAATCTGTGAAAACCATGCAACAATATGACTATAAAGTATATAGAAATGTTATTAAAAGTTATGCCTCTTGAAATAACTTTTCTAGAGTTAAGTCCCCTTGCTATATAGAAATTATAATGAAAAACCACTGATCTGCCCACAGTTGGTATCCCCCTAACAACTATTCCAGAGCGAACTCCATGGAAAGATGAGCATAGACTATCGTTACAAATCCAGACAAAAGTGAGAGGAATATTTGACAAGGAAGAACAGAACAGTGTGCAGCGCAGAACAGCCACTCTCAGCTTCCTTGATGAAGAATACCCACCGAACCTCTGGATCCGAGTCTACACAAATGGAGGAGCGGGAGTGTACATAGAATACCCAAATAATACTAGGGACACAGCCAGAGTACCGACAGGAAAGTACTGCCATAACTATGATGCCGAAATTGAGGCAATCAAGATAGCAACAGAGAAATTACTAAATAACAGCAATGGTACACAACCTGTGGTGCTACTAACAGATGCAAAATCAGTACTCGAGGCGCTCCTCTCTGGGAAATTTCCAGTACTAAGGACACTACTTTCTGAACTTAGCAGTCAGCATAAAGTCACCATACAGTGGATACCATCCCACTGTGGAGTACCCGGAAACGACAGAGCTGATCAATTGGCTAAGGAAGGAGCCAAAGAGGAACAGTCTGATGTGCCCGTTACATACCACCAAAAGAAAAGAATGATCAAATCAGTCAGAAAGCCACCAAAACCTGCTCAAGATGACTACCACATTATGGACAGACCAGAACAAGTCATTATTCTGCGCCTCAGAACAGGACACAATAGATTACGCAACCACATGTATACAAAATTCAAGATTGGTGAAACAGCCATGTGCACATGTGGATTGGCGTCGCAGACAGCAGAGCACATACTCCAAGACTGCCCAAAATATAACATATCTAGGCAAACCTTCTGGCCTAGAGAGACGACAGTGGAAGATAAACTCTATGGACCACTGTGTGAACTGAAAAAAAAAAACAGTTCAATTCATGCAAGAGACGACATTGCAGATATAGACATATTTCAAGCGAACGAAAGAAGAAGAATAATGAAAAATTAAATATTAAATTTTATTAAGTAAGTAGCCTATGAAGAAACATATGAAGAAAGGAAAAACAGCTGGGCCAGATGAAATCACAATAGAAGAATTAGAAGTGTTGGGAGAATTTGGAGTAGATATATTAACCAAAATGTTGAATGATATTTACAGTAGTGGATATTTACCCAGTGATATGCTGAAATCTGTATTTATAGCTATACCAAAAAGACCAGGAGCAATTGATTGTGAAGATTTTCGTACAATTAACCTCATAAACCATGTCACTAAGCTTCTACTCAGAATTATAATGAGAAGAACAAGAAAGAAAATAAAAATGGAAATTAGTGAAGAACAGTATGGTTTTATGGAAGGAAAGGGTACAAACAATGCAATATATATATTACGAACACTAATAGAAAGATCAATAGAGAAACAAAGAGACATATATTTATGCTTCATAGATTATACTAAGGCATTTGATAAAGTAAAACATGATGAGCTGATTAAAATGTTGGAAGATATCAACATTGATGGGAAAGATTTAAGAATAATAAAGAATATATACTGGAACCAAGTAGCAGCAATTAAAATGGGAAATAAAGAGGGTAGTTACGAACAGATAAAGCTAGGAGTACGACAGGGGTGTGTCTTGTCACCCGATCTCTTCTCCCTGTATAGCGAAGTAATAAAGAGAGAGATCAAAGAGAGGCCAGGAATACTAATCGGAGGATATAATATAAACAATATACGCTATGCAGATGACACAGTATTGGTAGCGGATAATGCAACAGACCTACAACAATTGTTGGACAGTGTAGTAACAGAGAGTGCACAGAAAGGACTGTCCTTGAATATCAAGAAAACAGTAACAATGGTGATATCAAAGAAAATGGGGACGCCAAAATGTGACATAGAAATAGAAGGGGAAATTCTCAACCAAGTGGATAATTTTAAATACCTAGGGGCACTTATAACATCAGATGGAAGATGTACAAAAGAGATTAAGAGCAGAATAGGGCAGGCAAAGACAGCATTTCAGAAAATGAAGAGTATCTTATGCAATAAGTCGCTATCAATGAATGTAAGAAAGAGAGTACTAAAATGCTATATAGAACCAGTTTTGCTGTATGGCAGCGAATCTTGGAATGTAAATGAACAAATTAGGAAGAACTTAGAAGCAACAGAGATGTGGTTTTTAAGACGAATGTTGCGAATTCCTTGGACTGCCAGAGTAACTAACAACGATTGCCTGAAAGAGGCTAATGAAACTAGAACACTATATACAACAATAAGAAAGAGACAAACATCTTTCTTTGGTCATGTGATGAGAAGAGAGGCATTGGAGAACATCGTGACAACTGGAAAGATCGAGGGGAAGAGAGGCAGAGGCAGACCAAGAGAAATGATGCTGGACGGACTGAGACGGTGGCATGGAGGAATATCATCAGCAGAGTTGATCCAGAACACCAAAGACCGAGATCTGTGGAGAGCCATGAACGCCTACGCCAGCCGGCACGGCACTTGATGATGATGAAGTAGCCGATTTTACACTAAGAAACTATTACAGTCGGTTGCACAGGAATGAAAGGAAGACGTGTAGAAAATTTCATCTCAATTGGATGTACCGTTATCGAACGCATCCAATACATTGCCAACCACACACAGTCTCTTTTATAGATATAGATATGTAAAGAAACCATCCAAACAGAGACCGCAAGATTACCGCATGATGAGAACACAGAAGAAGAATCATCTGCAAAACGAACCATTAGAGAACTCCTGTTTGCTGACGACCAAGCACTAATAGCAATATCAGAAGCTGAATTACAAGACCACGTGAATAATGTAAATGAAATGTGTAGGGAATATAACATGAAAATTAGCACAAGTAAAACAGAGGTAATGACTATAACTAAAGAAGAACAAACAACAACGATTTACCTAAAGGAACATCCCTTGAAACAAGTGAAGAGTTTCAAGTACCTAGGAGGTATAATATAACCAAATGGCAAATCAGAAGACGAGATCGAAAATAGATGCAATAAGGCAAACCAACTCATTGGACACATGACACCAATACTAAAGAACAAACATGTATCAATAACTACTAAGAAAGCACATTACAACACAATCTTCCTACCAACCCTATGTTACCAGTGCCAAACCTAGACAATGACACAAAAAGAGAAAAGAAAAATCACAACAGAAATGAGAGTTCTGAGAATACGCATTTCTTCAAGAAGAGATAAGATCAGAAATGAAGAAATCAGGACTACAGTGGGGGTTACAGCTGCACTAGATTTTATTAGAAGGCAGCAAGTCAAACGGTTTGGTCATGCACTTATCCCATCGTTTTATCAGTCCTTCCAAACCGGCTGCCTTGTTGGTTTCATTTCCCGTGCCATCCCACAAACAGTGTGACTTATTTATTGACTAGCCCTCGTAACTTTTTCTGCCCAACTATGCACCGCTTTACGGGAAATCGCTAGGGGCTAAGTCCACTGATATCCCACCTTGGCGGGAGACATTTCGCGAATGACGCCGAAGTTAAATGTGGAGTGAAAATGTGGTTTAGAAAACAGAGCACGCAGTTCTATGCAGCCAGTTTGGGAGGACTGATAAAACGATGGCATAAGTGCATCAATGTTGGTGGAAATTATGATGAGAAATAAAGGGACAATGTATGTATACAAACAATTTCAAGTTGTTTTCATAGTAAGTTATTTTTCTACAGCCAAATGTGACTTACTTATTAACTTACCCTCGTATATTGGACGAATGAAGTAGAAGAAGACAGACAGACACGGCAGCTTGGTGATCTGGACTTTGCTAGATTATACTGCTTTCCTATCCCACACATAACATCGGATGCAAGATTAATTAACTACTCTTGATTGAGGGGGGGGGGAGGGGGGGGGGGGGGAAGGGGGGGGGGGGGTCCACAATAAATATTTCTAAAAATGCATAGGAAAAAGACAAAGATCTTCTTCTTCTTCTTCAGCGTTCCGAGCCATTGAGGTTCTTTGCTGCAAATACAATCCGTCTCCATTCGTCTCTCTGGTGGACCTTCTCTTGCCAGTCGTTGATTCCAAGTGCTTGTAGGTCTGTACATGTATTATCTCTCCACCGCCTTCTTGGTCTACCTCGGGGTCTACGGTCATTTATTTCCTGAGTGTAAGCGAGTTTTGTTTCCCTATTATCTTCCATTCTTTCTATATGCCCCAGCCATTGTAGTCTATTAGCCTTCATGATACCAGTGATTAGCGGGGACTTAAACAGATCATAAATGTCTTTGTTACTTCTTCTTTTCCACTCTCCACTTTGTGTATCCCTAATGGGTCCAAAGATGCGTCTTAAAATTTTGTTCTCAAAGGTTTGTAACAAGGCTTCGTCTCCTTTCGTTGTACTCCAGGTTTCAGAGCCATACAGCACAACTGGTCTGATCAGTGTTTTGTATATTGTGATTTTGGTGTTACGAGATAGCGCCTTTGATTTTAGTAGATGTTGTAGTGCATAGTATATCTTATTTCCAGAGTTGATTCTAGTTTGTATTTCTTCCCTTATGATGTTGGAGCAGTTGAAGATCGTACCCAGGTATTTGTATGTTTCCGTTCTTTTAATGGTCATATTATCTATTTGTATGTGGCCAGAGTTTCTAGCCATTCCGTCTCTTGAAATTACCATATATTCTGTCTTATCTTGGTTGATAACCAGCCCCATCTGTTGGGCTTTTTCCTTTAAGTGAGTCAATATTTCTAATGTCTTTTGTTCACTTTGCCCTATAATATCTATATCATCTGCATAACCAAGCAGCTTGGATGTTCCTCCAATATCACATTCCTCCTTTACCTTCCTTACAACTTTCTCTAGAGCCAGATTGAAGAGTAGCGGCGATAGTGCATCACCCTGTTTCAAGCCAGATGTTATTTGGAAGGGGTCTGATTTCCTGCCTTTATATGTTACTATATTATAAGTATCTTCCATGCATAGTCTGGTCATGTTGATTAACTTCCTTGGTATTCCAAATTCCTGCATAGCATTCCATAGACTATTCCTATGGACACTATCATAAGCCTTTTTAAAATCCAAAAAATTGTGATGGAGATCTCTTTTATATTCCCAATGTTTCTCGGCTATTTGTCGTAAGATAAATATCTGATCTATTGTTGATCTGTTTTGTCTAAAACCCGCCTGGTAGTCACCTAATATTTCTTCTGAATATGGTTTTAGTCTATTTAGTAATACTGCGGATAGTATCTTATAGCTTGTGGACAGTAGTGATATTCCTCTATAGTTTCCGCATTGGAACTTGTCTCCTTTCTTAAAGATAGGTATCAATAATGACTCTTTCCAGTCATGGGGTAATTCTTCTGTCCTCCAGATTTTTATTATTAGTTCGTATAGCTTTAGATGTAATGCATGGCCACCTGCCTTTATAAATTCAGCAGCAATTCCATCAGTCCCAGTTGCCTTATTGTTTTTAAGTCGTGTGATTACATATAGGATTTCTTCAAATGTAGGTTCTTCAATTTGTGGTTCGCATGTTAGAACCTCTTCCTGTGAGAAAATGTTACTTGGAGCTTCACAATTTAGTAATTCAATAAAATATTCTTTCCATGTGTTGCACATTTCCTCATTGGTATTTATCATATTCCCATTTTTGTCTTTTAAACCATATGTGTTTTGTTGGTGCCCTCGTTTCATTGACTTCAGTTCTTTAAAAAATTTTCTGGATTCATTTTTCTGGTGATTAGTTTCCATATCTTTGATTATATTACTCATATATTCTCGCTTCTGCTGTCTGACTATTTTTGTGGCCTCTTTACATTCATTTCTATAATGCTCTTCCTTTTGGATTAATTTCATCTGTAAATTTCTCTTTGACTGTAATGCCTTGCAGTTTTTCTCTGTTATATGTTGGGTGTAATCTTTGTAATTTAGTATAGAAAGCTCTCTTAAGTTTTATTTTAAATTTTGCTCCAACGAGGAAGTGGTCACTGTGGCACTCAGCTCCTCTATAACTTCTGACTTGCTGTATGTTTGATGCATTTCTGTTGTTATTTAAAATGTGATCTATTTGATTATAGGTTCTCTTGTCACATGATTTCCAAGTTTGTTTGTGTATATCCTTTCTTTGTAGTCTGGTACTGCTAACCTGCAGTCCTTTGGCTTCTGCCAGGTTGATGACTCTCCATCCATTATCATTTGAAGTTGTATGTAGGCTTTCCATACCGGCCACTTTTGTATTAGTTTGCTCTCTACCTATTTTTGCATTGAAGTCTCCCAGCACAATCAGGATGTCCTGTTTGGGGGTTTCTTCTATGACATCTTCCAGATCATTATAAAAGTCTTCTTTAATATCATCTTCTTTCTCTTCAGTAGGTGCATGTACATTAATCATCGTTATATTTTTCCATTTACCTTTTATTCGTAATTTACTAATCCTGTCATTAAAAGCTTTAAAGTTTAAAACGTTCCCCCATAACTCTTTTTTGATGACGAATCCTGTTCCTAATTCATGTTTATTTTGGGTGTTTCCTCCATATATTATAATCATTCCATTTTGCTCTAAAGTACCCTCTCCTGGCCACCTTATTTCTTGAATTGCTGTTATATCCATTTGATATTCAATCAGCTCCCGGGTTAGTTCTTCGGCCGCTCCAGCTCGATATAGTGTCCGTACATTCCATGTTCCAAATCTCAAAAGTCCTTTAACGTTCCAAGGTCGTTGTCCAGATAAGTCAGTCCGATATCGAGGCTCATGTATTTGTTTCGTAACAAAGAAAGGTTTTTACAAAGGTGGGGATGTTAACCCCACGCTTCAACCCCCAACCTGGAGGACCAGGGTGTTTCTCTTTGTCTGTTCTCTACCCTTTGACCTGTCCGGCTTGGGAGGCCCTGCTGGTAGCTACGCTACCGCCGGCATAGCTCTCAGGGTCATTGAGAAACTCAAGCTCCCCCACCACGACAAGGTGGAAACACCATCGGGGGAGAAAAAAGACAAAGATAAAGAAAATAAATAAGAAATGACACCCAATCTCTCTTGGTGAAACCCCATTTCAAGAGATGAATCGTGCACATATTTAGGCATCAAGACAGGCGAGCTAGCGAAGTTGCTGTGAACTGCTGGTGATGTCACCACATGGTCGGACATAGGTTCGCTTCCTGCGCTCATTGCTGGCCAAAGTGAGGGTGACACAATCCTTTTCAACAGCTAGAATTGGCTGTGTCTAGGATCTATGTATTATGCATATATAACTGAGTAGTGCAGGATGGATCAGCCACAGTTAGCACAGATCATTATCTATGATCAACAACTGGTAGACACCAGAGAACACCATTTTGCACACAGAACAAAGTTTTAGTTCTAAACGAACTCGACGACAAAGCACTATTCAGTAACATTCTGAAACCACAATAAATGTATCCTTTTCGCTCCTGCTGAATACAACACTGCCTTCTACAGACCTTTATAATACTGTGACAAATGAACTGTTACGCCGAACTCTCAGTTAATCCGACAATAACTAACTCTCCTGAGTCTATCCTTTGGGCCCAGTTTTCCTCACTTGCCCACGTCTAACTCCCGGGCTAAGTCCCCCTAACTTGCGCAAGACTCAGTGCATCGACACATCCCTTCCTTTTCTCTATACTGGGCTGTTCGTTACACCCCCCCCCCCCCCCATGTGAGAATCAAATGAACCCTTGATCCGCTAATTCCCACGAACACTACATTCCAGATTTGACTTTGTGAAATGTCTCTTTGGCACGTTTTGCTGCTGATTAGTATTGACATGCACGTGCATACCATCCCCCTGTCTTGGAACTATCCCTTCTGCTGAAGATTTTGACTAACCTTCCTGACCCCACATCTGCCTTACACTGACCCCACACCTGCAACTTCGCCCTGTTACTTGTACCGTTTCTTACGCATGTTACAGAGGCGAAGGTTGGCCAGCTATTTCTCCTTGCTCTCAGACCTACAAAATGTGATGGTGCTATCACATCATAGACTCATGGTGGGAAACTGTTTTAGGACAAATTAGAAGTAAACATTGCTTCACTGGGGATTAAAAGTAGGAAGAACAAGAAGACATACAATGAATCAACTTGACTATGCCCAAAAATGGACCAAATAAGATTACAGGGCTTTCAGTGGCTTGTCACCCGATACAAGATCTAAGACTGATAACTGATCTAGGCTATCCTTCTCCGGAGACAGTAGTAGTTTGGAAAAAAAGGCTATCGGGTTCAACCTGAGAAGCAAGAATGTTCAAAATAAATATATGAAGATTGGTTGCAATGAGTCTGCAACATTTTCTGTTCAGCATCTTTGAAGTGCACTCAGACAGGCTTCTTTCAGTTCATCTTCTTGATGTTGTCCACCCACATGTAATACTGTCTTCCTCGTGGATGTATGCCCCCCATTCTTCCCTCCAGCACATGGAGCTGTCTCACTTTATATGTAGAAAGAGTGTTAGCTGCCTGACTTTGATATCATTTCGCCATATTTTCGTCATTATCAGCTTTTCTAAGATTCTTTCGTTTCCTTCTCCTGTCATGAGATCCCTTCAGCAACACCGGATAGTCACACATATCACAACTACCTACAAAGGAGGTTTTGCAGTTATGCCACTTTTATCTGATTTATTTTTTAAATCAAATGTGAAGGAAAACACTTTATTGTGTTAATATGGTGGTCACCATGTTTAGAACTAAACGGGTGTTTTAACCTTCTCGGCGCTGTGGTGAAGAGGTAATAATTAAGCTTATGAAAATGCTTATATCTGATGTTCTCAACCAGAGGATGAAAAGGTTATTGCCATGTAGTATGATATTGACTCTAGAATCAAATGTTACAGAGGATGACAAAAACACATGAGAGGATGTCGTGTCCTCCTTTAAAGTGCCGTCCCTGGAGTGAAGAGAGTCAACACCCACATTGTAATATTTTTCTTTCCTATCAATATCCTGGAGAATCCACCAGCTTCCGTCCAACACACTCCATCAGCCCATGGACACCTTCCTATCACTCTCTCACTGTCGTACTATGCCCCCTCTCATACTTCCCCAACGCAACATACTCAACAACTCTTGCTTCTAAAAATTAACAAAGATTAATTTATTAAAAGAAAAGTGTGACGTATATGAGACGTGTGTGCGAAGAAAATGTATGTCGTGTATTATAACATAACTGTATGTGTCAGCCCTCAAAGTTCAGGATCATAGTGTACACATCATGGCAAGGATTACACGACATCACACGAGTCAGTACACTAGACCTCACCGAAGTCGTATCCTTCTCTCCAGACATGTCCTCTTCCAGGAACTCTGATGACCATGAGATCTGAATCCCATGTAAATATTTAATCCGTGGAAAAAACTATTATTGTTCCTAACGCAACTGTTCCTAATAGTTTATAGAAACTCCGGCTTCATAATTCCGGCGCGGTGAAACAAACATGGAACACTGTCCTATGAACAGGACTTTTTGTCTCTTGCTAAATGTTCACTAGTTCTCACTATTAAACAGTTATTGTCTATACTCCAATAGAGTCCTTTATTTTTGTTCTAGTCATAAGTGAACTGAATATCCATCACTACTGGTGTGTTAAAACTGGTATGACCTAAACTCATTCGGTATTTATCCTGTAGGATACATATACCATTCAGCTCCACTGAGCAATGTTGATCATCTTCCTCTAGCATAAGCTCTGTTGTAAAGTTGCTGGCCAATCTTCCTGCGCCAAACTTTATCCGGGATCGGATTTTTCCTGAGTTCCGTGTTCTTCATTCCAACCAGAGGGAACCTGTAACATAAATCAGACAACCGGTGATAGCCTCCCCGTCCCTGATCTCTATTAGATGATCGTGGGCCATCGGCCTCGCTCAGAAAATATAATGAACCTATCAGGGACAGATGACTGAACACATAGGTTATCCTCAGGCCAAGACAAGAAAAAAAAATCAACAAACAGAATGCGGAACCCCGCCCACCAGGGACACCTACGGGAATATCCCAATTATCCCTCATTACTAAATTCTCAACTAGTAAAGCTTATCAACACTTCACTAATCTATTTTCAACTAACAGAGCTAAGTATCACTCTCTAGTTTAACAAGGCTACAGCCTATATTAATTAGAACTACTTATAATAGGTTCTACCTTAGGCAACACTGCAGCTAGATCAAATTACATCCACTCTTGCCATGACAGGCACGTGTGAAATTAAATTAACTCAATTCGCACACGGTAGACATTTTCCCATCAGAACCACAGTGCCGAAGCACGTCTGCTAAAATCCAAGGTTTGAGTTCAACTGTCCTCTCCAATCCCGGTTTTTGGCAAAACCTAAAATTGGTCACGTGACAGTATTCTTCCGGTCCACACAGGGGTTATTTGGACATATCATCCATTGTCAAGAATCGATTTTCCCTGGCTCCATCAATGTCAAAGTTGTCATCAGTTGTTTTGACTCCCTCAACAAACTAACGAGTTACTGTATGATCCCAACAACAGTTTTCCCCAACAAGCTGCCAATCTTCTTTACGTCCGGAAACCATGAATTGACAGACGGACTGTTTTCTTCCGAGCTGAGTACTTCCGCTTCCAATCCGACTTGTTTATAATCTGTCAAAGCGATGTATGATTCAGCTCATTCACTTCCCCTACACATCTGCAACTGTTAATTTTGCCCGACATGTGATGGCCGACATCCGATTGCCACCATGATCCCACGGGTTCCATCTGTATTCAAATGTTGACAAACTGTCAAAGCGATGCCGGGATTTGTCTCACTCACCACCGAGTGTTCCCAGTCTGTCCACCAGATGTAAACACGTCCCGCTACATTTTCTGGATTTGTTGAAACAACCTTTGGCCTCGAATATCCGCTAATTCAGATCGCCCTTTATTCTCATCACTGGTTAAATCATGTTGGACCATTATGTGACAGAGGACAGCACATAAATAAATGCCAAAAGTGTATTATGTAAAACCATTAACGCACATAAACCGTTTGTATCTGATGAGTGAGAGACAGAGAACTGTAGGCCTAGTTAGAGTTAAGCAGAATCAGTTGTTTACAAACAAAATCTTGTAGAAATAATTCCTCAATGTGATCTTATCTTTCATACCACCAGAAATGAAATAAAACTTATTAAGTAAGAGGAAAGCAACAGTAAGTGCTCAGTAGGTTTAATACGTTAATAGTGTGTCTCTATTTCTTTGTCTTTTGTCTTGTCATATAAACATTGCTTAGGTGAATCGTGAAAACTGTTAGGTTGTCTACATGCAGGTGTCCTCTACAACTACATGAGGGTGTGAGAAAAGCCACAATGGCCAATTCTTTGTACGATCATTGGGACTACCACGAGCCACAGGTGATGGCAGACTGTCACCAATCTATCGTCATCATGTGCCCTGCCAACTCAGGCAGTCTAAGGCATCCACGGCATTCGTGGAAGAAACCCCATGTATGTTGTCTCAAAGCTGGTACTAGATTTGTTTGTTTGTTTGTTTGTTTGTTTAAAGTTAATAATTATTTATTGAGGAATTTATGCAGTCGGTACACAGGCACCACCGAGTTCCTTGATTCTCCTTTCGGCAACTGTGGTGAAGAACTTGGCCGTGACAATTACTGGTCTCTTCCTTACTCAGCATTACAGGAAAGATTTTTGCCAGAGTAATCCTTAAAAGATTACACATTCTTGCTGAAAGAATCTACCCCGAATCGCAGTGCGGATTTAGACCCAACAGGTCCACCATCGATATGATTTTCTCACCCCGGCAGCTCCAAGAGAAGTGCAGAGAACAGAGGAAGCAATTATACATTGCCTCCATCGACCTCACTAAGGCATTTGACCACGTGAGCAGAAGCGGCCTTTTTAAGGTCCTTGAAAAGGTTGGACGTCCACCCATCCTTCTTAGTCTCGTGAAATCATTTCATGAAAACATGCAGGGGACCATTTTATTTGACGGCTCAACATCCCAGTCATTCAGCATCAGCAGCGGAGTAAAGCAGGGCTGTGTGCTTGCTCCTACACTCTTTTGTATCTTCTTCGCCGTTCTCTTAAGGCAGGCATTTGGGACTGCTACTGAAGGCATATACCTCCACACAAGATCTGATGGCAAACATTTTAACCCATCAAGACTCAAGGCAAAGACCAAAATAAGATCAAGATGCGTAAGAGAACTACTTTTTGCAGATGATGCAGCACTGACTACTCATACAGCAGAAGATCTTCAACGGCTCATAGATGGTTTTGCAGCCGCCTGCAAAGACTTTGGGCTCACCATTAGCCTAAATAAAACACAGGTGATGGAACAAGATGCTGGTGCGCCTCCATCAATCAAAATTTCTAATTACGAATTGAAGGTTGTCCACGAGTTTGTGTATTTGGGGTCGACAATATCAGATAATCTTTCATTAGAGACAGAAATCGACAGACGCATTGGAAAGGCAGCCACAACATTTTCAAGACTAGCTAAAAGAGTTTGGGAGAATAATAATAGACTAACAGAGCGTACAAAAGCTCAAGTATATAAAGCTTGTGTTATTAGCACACTACTCTATGGGTCTGAATCCTGGACCCTGTACTCAAGACAGGAAAGGAAGTTGAATTCCTTCCATATGAGATGTCTGAGACGTATCATGGGCATAACATGGAAAGACCACATAACAAACAAACATGTGCTTGAAAGAGCGGACATTACCACAGTGCACACCCTCCTCAAGCAGAGACGCCTCCTGTGGCTGGGCCACGTATCTTGAATGGGGGATGAACGTATTCCCAAAGATCTCCTATACGGAGAACTAGCCACAGGAAAGAGGCCAACCGGAAGACCCCAAATGCGATATAGGGATGTGTGTAAACAAGATATGAAAACCCTTGGAATAGATCCAGACACGTGGGAAAGAGTTGCAACAGACAGATGCTCCTGGAGAAGAGATGTACGAAATGGACTGGTGCTCTTTGAGCGCAATCTGATCCAACAAACTGAGGATAGGCGGCACAGGCTTAAAACGCAGTCACTTACTGCGGGACTTGCCTCGTCTTATAGATGGGGAAACTGTGACAGGGATTGTCACTCTCGCATTGGACTATACAGTCACCAGCGGTGCTGCCAGGTACCTCCCAAGTGGCACAAATATATAGTCCTTCAGGACTGAAAGAGGCCTTCTAGGTAGGTGACCTTTGCCAATCAATAATAATTGTACAATAATAATGGTTTGTAATAACCAGCCTGAACAACATCAGTGACTGGTGTCTTGTCGGTCTGCTGGTCCAGGTATCTGGCTCTAGACTGCACTCTCAACAGTGACCACAGCGTGTTCACATTGATGGATGGGCTGTGGAATTTGTTGTTGGTCTTGTGGTAAAACCTCATACCCACTTTGCCATAGTAACCAGGATGGTATATAGTTCGTTCGTGCTGCATGCATTTCAGAACACTCACTCTGTTTATCGCCAGTCCAGAATCTCCCTGAATTCTCACATATCATAACTACTAGTTTCTCCGCCAGCTTATCTTTCAAGGAGCGTCGAGTGAATGTGTTTGTTTGCTGATGAAGGCTAATCGCCGCAACGTTCCGTGTGTGTCTTAACTCTGTTATGTAAAGCTGCACTACTTTGTGTCATTTTATATTGTTTACAAGTTAATTAAGCCGCGTCATGAATTCTTGCAGACCACCCCCCCCCCCCCCCCTCTTTCCCAACACCCACCCACACCCACCCACACACTCACACGCGCGCGCGAGGACAGAAAAGATTAACACATTACCAATCTGACATAGCTTGGCCGTCTCGTTCATAAGCGATCCTCCGTGTAGACAGAGGAATTTCTTAATTATAGTGTGTTTACTTTTGTCTGCCCCAATATAAAATTCCATATCTCAGCAACCAACTGAAGGAAAATGATGAGATTTAGCATATAACTTTATCATTATGTCCACCCAACAAAAAAAAATTTTGTTCTGGAGATTTTACTGCAGATTTAAAAGTTTGGGCACTCTTCCGATTGACGGGTCTAAATAGTTCCGCAGTGAATAAGTTAGGGTTAAGGGTTAGGGTCAGTGTTAGTTTAACACTAACCCTATCCCTTAACCCCTGACTTATTCACTGCGGAACTATTTAGACCCGTCAATCGGAAGAGTGCCAAAGTTTGTTTATATGCGGTATATAATTTACGGGTCAGAGATGAAGTTCATAATTTTAAATGTATTAAACAGTAGCCAAGACAATCAGCGTTCAATGTTGAATATTCCACGTGTTTCACGGGATTGGCCTTATGCCAAGAACCCCGCGTTGTTTAAACTGGGACTGTTCAGAGGTGTCTCAAAATGTGGGTTATTTCATGAAACCTGATTAATATATTTTTAAAAAATCTTACCACTTATCGCTAACATTGAAATGTGTGAATATTTTTCAATGGGATTGAATGCTAAATTGTGTATACACTTCAAAGCATCGCTATGAAATTGTACACATATTTTTGTATAGAAGCTAATCGCAGGAAACTGTTTTATACTATTACAAATTCCGAAAAAAGAACAGTGCATGCATTGGGTTTGAGTAAACGGTCATTTCGTCGATGGGTGCAAGAATCTGGAATTAAACCACCACGCAATAACAAAACGGTAGGTAGAAAGGTTATTGTAGACAGCTTTGACAAAGATGTCATAAGGCGAGCTATTGTAAAAATGCTTTAAAAAGTCGCTTAAAAGTCGACAGGGTCGACTTCATTGCACCGGGTTCTATCCCATATGGCTCGGTCTCTTTCCGCAGCGCGGAAAGCATCGCACAAAGCACGAACTCCGCAGCTCTAGCGACGACCCACAGAAGTCTCCGAAAAATTTAACTCGAGAACCGAAGGATGCGGCCCGGAATCGAACCCACAACCTTTGGAGCCCGAGTCAAAAGGCTTGACCACGGAGACTCCTAAAATTATAAAAATTTTGGATTTTATATCCAGGATTATCCAGCATTGTAAAAATGCTGGATGCCAAAGAAACAGTGACTGTAAGAAAACGTAGTGTTTGGTTGAGAAAGAACAATAACATAGAGCTATCCAAAACAACTTTGTGGAAAATTATAAGGACATTAT
This sequence comes from Cepaea hortensis, assembly GCA_963921405.1. Taxonomy (NCBI): domain Eukaryota; kingdom Metazoa; phylum Mollusca; class Gastropoda; order Stylommatophora; family Helicidae; genus Cepaea; species Cepaea hortensis. The sequence goes on from OY992876.1 coordinate 41,837,302, forward strand.
CTTCACTTTTAGAAAGTACAAGGGCGGTAGAAATATTCTCTGCGAGCAACCACATTTAGGAGCCACGAGAAGCAGATACCTACGTGAAATAAGAGAAATGCGCAAAGAAAATTATGGCATAGTGTGTTTGGATGAAATGTGGAGCAATGCGCACCACACAAGTGATAAGGAATGGCAATCAGTGGATTGACAGATAAAGCGATATGTGCCCAGTAGTATAGGACAGCTTTTAGTCATGGCCCATGCTGGTAATACGCATAATGGCTTACAACAGAATGCTGGGCTCGTGTTCGTATCAAAGCATACATACAATAGGGATTATCATAATAAGATGAATGGTAATGTATTTAGAGATTGGCTCGAGAATACTGTACTTCCATCCCTAGATAGACCGTCGTGTCCAATTATAGACAATGCATGATATCAATGTTGTTGCCCAAGAAGACAAAATACCTACAGCATCGAGCACAAAGGGAGCGATAACGATATGGCTCCGAATGGAAAACATACCATTTCCAGAAACGTATTTCTAGCTAGAATTGTTGTCCCTTGTAAAACAGACGCCAAAAAGCAAGAAATATCAAATCGACAAGTTGATAGAAGAGCATCGTCGTGGGTGCTTGAGACTTCCGCCGTACCATTCTCATTTTAACCCTATAGAACTTCTCTCTCTCTCTCTCTCTCTCTCTCTCTCTCTCTCTCTTGTGTGGGCTAAAATTAAAGGATAGGTGGCAGCTTCCGGTATAATGGCGACGCGATGACTCGTTGTTCTTAGGGGAGACGCTGTTCAGTGTTTTTCTGTGGATTTCCTATGGAAACTCCCGTGGAATTCGTGTGGATAGTGTTTTTCCTTTGGATTATGTGATGTTATTTCGTGTTCGTCTATTGGAAGTGTTCAAAAGTAGCCACGGAAGGCAGGTGGTGGATGAAATTTTGAGGGCAGCCGACAGATATTTGTTGGTTATGGTCTCGAGTTTCGCGACGGCAAGCAGAGGATCTCTTTCGAGAGATAATGGTTGCGGTAATCCGGCCAGTATGGTCACTGCCATACAGGAAAGCAACGGCAAACTACCTCTTTGAAAGTGCCTAGTTTATTATGATTCGCTTAAAGACTGATCATCGCAAGACAAGGACAGAGACATTAAAATTAGGAACATGGAACGTTAGGACGTTAAACAACGACGGAAAATTAGAGAACATAACACAAGAAATTCAAAGAGAAAAAATTAATATATTAGGTATGTGCGAAACGAGATGGACAGGAGCAGGCATCAAGATACATACAGATTTTAAGATTATTTATTCTGGAGGTGAAGATCGACATAGGGGAGTGGCAATAATTTTGGACCGGAAAACATCAACGTCTGTTCAGGGATATTGGGCCGTGTCGGACAGAGTTCTACTAGTTAAATTGAGTGGCAGACCTTTTAACATAAATGTTATTCAAGTATATGCCCCAACAGGAGAGTCCAGTGAAGATACTGTAGAGGAATTTTATAATGACATAGAGTCTGCCTTAAAGAAATGTAAAAATTCAGAAATAAACATCATAATAGGGGACTTCAATGCAAAAGTAGGAAATCAAGGGGATAGATACACAGTAGGAAACTATGGTTTAGGAGAGAGAAATGAAAGAGGATACAGACTAGTAGAGTGGGCAAAAGAACAGGAAATGATTGTAGGAAACACCTGGTTCAAGCAACACCCTAGAAGATTATGGACCTGGAGGAGTCCTGATAGCAAGATTAGAAACCAGATTGACTACATTCTCATTAGCAGAAGATTTAGAAACGCGCTAACAGTAGCAAAAACAGTTCCCAGTGCTGATTGTTATAGTGACCACAGACTACTCACAGGAACATTGAGGATAAAGTTGAAGAAAGTCAAGTATATAACAGGAAACACTAAATATGACTTGCGTACATTGAGTAATGAGAAGGAAATACAAAACAAATTCAACATAGAAGTACAGAACAGATTTGAAATATTGTCTGATCTAGAGATCCTATTCCAGGATGTGGATGATCAATGGGAAATGTTAAAGAATTCAATCAATGTGGCTGCAGAAACAACTATTCCAAAATTAAAGAAGGTGGGTCGTAAGAAATGGATGACTGAGGAAATTTTACACTTAATGGAAACAAGAAGACTCAACAAAAATAATCCTGCCAAATATGAAGAAATTCACAGACAAGTCAGAATATTATGTAGGAAGGCAAAAGAATCAAGGCTTGAGGAAAAGTGCTTAGAAATTGAAAGACAACACAACAGTCAAAATACCAAATTAGTGCACAAAAGAATTCAGGAACTTACTAATAAAAGAACAAGTACATCAACAGGCTGTCTAAAAACTAAGGTGGCAAAATCATAATAGAAAAAGATCAGATTCTACATGTATGGACAGATTATGTGAAAGACCCGTATAATGATAACAGAGAGGAACAGTATGCTGTTAGATTTAATATTGAAGGACCAGCAATTTTAAAGATGGAGGTTCAAAATGTTCTTAAGCATATGAAAGCTGGCAAGGCCCCCGGTGCAGATAACATCACAACAGAAATGATTAAAGCTTTAGAAGAATTTGGACTAGAGCAAGTCACTAGACTGCTGAACACATTATATGATGCTGGAGATATACCTTCTGAATTATGTAATTCTGTATTTATTGCAATCCCAAAGAAATCAGGAACCTTAGAATGTGATCAACATAGAACAATTAGTATAATGAGTCACATCACAAAGATTTTGTTACGAATTATCATGCAAAGAGTGAGGAAGACAATACAACCTGAAATAGGGGAAGAACAATGTGGGTTTGTAGAAGGAAAGGGTACAATAAATGCTGTGTATATGCTGCGAACAGTTATTGAACGTGCTTTAGAAGTAAACAAGGATATACATCTTTGCTTTATTGACTACACAAAGGCTTTTGATAGAGTTAGACATGTCAACATTGTGGATATGCTTGCAGATCTACAAATTGATGGGAAAGACATTAGACTTATAAAAAAACATATATTGGAAACAACAAGCTGCCATAAGGATTGATAATGAAGTAGGACAATATCAACCTATTAAGAGAGGTGTTAGGCAGGGATGTGTAATGTCTCCAGATCTTTTTTCCCTATACAGTGAAAATATTTTCAGAAATGTAGAAGACATAAATGGAATCAGCATTGGAGGACGAAACATAAATAACATTAGATATGCAGATGATACAGTATTGATTGCAGACAATGCACAGGATCTGCAACAATTAGTAGACGCTGTGGTTGTCCACAGTGAGCAGCTGGGGTTGGAATTAAATTGTAGGAAGACACAGGTTATGGTCGTCACTAGGAAGAACGAAGTACCACAATGTAATATACAAGTAAATGGGAATATTCTTCAACAAGTGAATCGGTTCAATTATCTCAGAACAGTCATAGCATCTGATGACAGTAGCCTTGAAGAGATTAGAACAAGAATCGCCATGGCGAAAGTAGCCTTTAGCAAGATGAAAAACATTCTGACCAATAAAATGATGTCAATTGAAACGAGAAAAAGAGTGTTGAGGGGATACATAGAGCCTGTTATTTTGTATGGATGTGAAACTTGGACAATGTGCAGTCAAGCTAAAAACATATTATGGATGCAGAAATGTGGTTTCTGAGGAAAATGCAAAGAATACCATGGACAGATAGAAAAACCAATGACCAAGTACTACAAGAGACAAATGAAAATCGTAGATTGATTAGAGAAATTAGACGTAGACAGTCAAAATTTTTTGGACATGTTATGAGAAGAAATGGACTGGAGAACTTAGTGACAGCTGGCAAGATCGAAGGGAACAGACCAAGAGGAAGACCGAGGGGAAAATACCTGGATGGCTTGGCCACATGGCATGGACGAGACAGGAACACTGAGCTGATCCACCACTCTGGTGATCGAGTGAAATGGCGAATCATGACCGCCCACGCTTTCCGGCATGGCACATGATTGATTGATTGATTGGCAGCTGACAATACTATATTCAAATTGTCCGACGTCAAGATACTAATCCAGTCCGCGCTATTAAATATTGATAAAAGTTACTGGAAAAATGTGAGGACCACGTGTTGAAAGAGGAAGAGGACTATTGGAGAAAGGATGGATTGAATTTTATGCACTGGAATCGTCCGACACAGATTAAGGTCTGAGCAGATCGCAGACCTTAATCCACGTGCACACCAACTGTGATATTTTGCTACAAATAATTAGAAGAATTGCAGGCCCTAAACATTACAACATCGGCATAAACAATACAACTTGTTAATGGCAACCGTTTGTATTCCACAGTGATGAATTTTCAATTCGGTGAGTCTTCAACGGTGACAAACAACTGCAATTGAAAAAACGAAAAGCTCTAGACTCATCGAATACTACCCGAAGAGTAATATTGCGGTGGGAACTGACATATTGTGGCATAACAAGAAACGTGAGAAGAAACACGTTGTGAAATGAGGGGACAACACACGAACATACGAATCATTCTATAAACTTCAATGAAAAGAGGACCAACATCTTGACCGTTAAGAAGGAAGCCCACTACAGAGACAATCACAGCTATATTCGTCGTTCACAACATGTAATCATGTTCTGTCTCAGTGGAGCAGCCAATGCACTCACTCCCATACGAATCTGAATACGCCTTGTGTTTGTCATCCGAACTGGCGGGGGCATTGTCATTACTGTAAAACAAGTTTGTTAGCGAGAAATTACTAGTTTTCCATCAAAACATCAAAGAAATGTCGCCCCTTTTCATGATTTAAGTTGCTTTTGGACTTATCAAAAACATATTCCTTGGGTGGGGGTAAATATAAGACGGCAGGAATAATTTCATAACGATGCAACAGACAGTTTTCAAAATAATTGATCGTGAATGACGGAATTCATTTCTGGACATACTATAGTTTACATTTCGCGTTCTCCACACAATCTTGGGTTTTCCCATCAGCCAGTGCCTCACCGACTGGCGTGGGTGATCAGCTTCCAGTGGTCCTCCCACTCCTGGTTTATTATAACTAATGTTTTCACCACAACGGCGTTAAATGACATGGGACTGCCAAGTCGAAGATGCAAGAATCCCGATCAGTAACCATAGCTTTCAATGTAAATGTTGTCTAAATATACTCTAGTGCAGAGGTTCCCAAACCACGGCCCGAGGGCCACAAGTTGCCCGCGAGCTGTCAGAAAGTGGCACGCGAGGCCTCGTTTCAGTCGAGATTTCAAAAGTTCACAATAAAGGAGGATAATGTTGCCCTCTTCATAAATCCGTTCCTATTTCCTGATGCCAAGCTCTGTCAATTACAGCAAAACCTTCAGCATGAAATAATTGACTTGAAATGCAATTCTGCACTGAGATGTAAATTTCTGGAGCTGCCTGCTTCACCTTCAGCTGATCATATGATTTCATTCTGGCAACTATTGCCTGTCGAACAATTTGAACACTTGCGTTCATTCGCGAAGAGATGCATTTGTAGTTTGGGATCGACTTATAGATGCGAGCAGTCATTTTCCGGAATGATCTTTATAAAAAAAACAAACAAAAAAAACAAAAAAAACAAGCATCGTTCCAGACTCACCGACACTAACCTAGCTGAGCTTATGACTTAGGACACGGCAGATTTGTGCCCAGACATTGATAAACTGGCATCTGAACTTAAGTAACTGGTTGTAAAGAACAGATACAATTGTAAATTAATTACAGTAATAGCGATTTTCGAAATTGATTTAAGATTTATTGTTAAATGAACTTTTGATTTTAAACCAAAAAATGACCGCAGTGTAGTACTGACACTGACTGCCTTTAATGTTTTAGAAATTTGGTGACGAAAGTTAAGAAAGGTAAGAATGATATTGCACGACTTTTATAATTTTATAACGTTGTGGCCCGCTTAACTACCGAAAATAGTAAATATGGCCCTCGGCTTTAAAAGCATGGGAACCACTGCTCTAGTGCGTCGGCAAGTTTCTATTTCTACGATCGCCTAACGATACATGTGTTTTATTTATGAACAGTCTTAGTGGCATCAAAGGGTTCCCCATTGATATGTCTGTAGTAAATGTACTAAATTCTAAATGGAGTACGAGCGAGAAGAAAGCAACAATAGCTCAACTCTTTTCCACCCCCACGAAACTCATAGCGAGCAAAGTTTTACATGACTATAAACTTGGACTCTCACTCTCTCATTTGGTCCCAGACAGCTATTACTTTCACTTCCGCAGTCCTACATATTGCTTTATACGTGTCTGTTTTAGTTTTTGCTTTAACTCTCTAATTTTCAGACACTTATGGCTTTTGCTGTTTTAGTAAAGTATCTTACCATTGCACACACCTATCTCCATAACTGGCCCAGCATCCATTCATATATCATACAGAAAGATTTTCAGCACAGTGTGTACAAACTCTATAGCTCTAGCAAGTATCCAAACGTGTGTACATATTGTATGTATACCATACCATATACGTGATATAAACATCCTTTGTTCTGGATGAGGGTCCGAATAGTGAAATTTAGCCTGGGTAGCAGCATAACCTGCCTGCTCTTTTTGAGCCTGGGTAGCAGCATAATCTGCCTGCCATTTTTTATATCCGACTTCCAAGGGATGTTTAATGTCATCAATGTGCACAAGGACTTTCTTCTTTTTTTCTTTTTCTTTAGCCTTGTCCAAGAAGGCTAGATGTCCGATCTACTATCCTAGGACCAAAGGAAGTAAACTATCCTGTTCTCATTGTTTACAAACATAAAGCCCAGATACCGAAGGAACCTACGACTGGTCTAGCAAACCGGTAGGGAATTTACTTGATCCTAAACATTCTGCTCAAGATCCATGGAGGAAATTGGAGGAAAGGTGCTAGTCACAGGCGCTAGAACTTCAATTACCCCTCCCCACGACGCCTAACGGCATAAGTGGATGAAAAACAAATAAACAAACAAATCGAATTAACTCAGGTCTGCATGAGTCAGAGGTTGACGTCTGTGGTATAGCGTATGTTGAGTTGGAGATAAATATCCCTAAAAAGTGGTTGCCAGCTACGAACAGAAAACCAGAAATGGCTCGCAAGACTCTTTAGGGGACTGGATCAGACAATCTGGCAAAATTACACTAAGAGATCAAGCAAGATTTTCAGGTAGAAGGCCAGGAGAGCACAGGAAAGGCACTGATGTGAGACAGGAGGATGCTCACTCTTCACCGAAGTGAAAACTGAAGACCAGTATTCTTCATGCAACACAGCTCTCCTAATCTGTATCCCCTAGATAGTATTATAGCACTATCACACATACATGCAAATATGATAGAGTAAGACAGTAACTCTTCGTTAACAAGTTAAAAGAAGAATTATAATGGATGATTGGGATGATATGAATAATGGTTATGTCCCGAAACACCCAACTGCTAATACTGTATCACACTGGATAAGTATTATCAGCCACTGTAGAAATCCGCAGCACCATATAATATTCTGGCCTAGTAAAGATGTGGTTTAGCTGTACGTCTTACTGTCTTTAAATTAGAGTTCATATTGGCTGGAGTTATTCTTTGGCAAACGTTTGGCAATAGGTGGATTGGTATTATATTGTTTCACTTAGCTTTCTGGGGTAGGCCTCTTTGGTTGGAAAAGTTGAGCTCTGACTTGTCAGTGGCTGATACAAGGTCCTCACTCTTTGCTGTTGTAGAAAGGTGAGAACCATCGGCATTCACCGGTGACTTCCATATTTGTAACAACGTAGGCAACCCGTATAGGCACAAACCACCACTGTTTGAAAGAATAGAACAACAACCATGCACCCCGCCCTCATAAGGAAGTTGGGTACGGTATTATATCCAATTCGCCAGATCTCCTTTTTAGGGTTGTCATTGTGGGTTTTCCTATATGTGGCGGCTGTCGGTCAAGGGTGCAGTAGTCGCACAATAAGTCCATACATCATCTGCCCTTTTACATTGTTCTATCCCTAAGGTCAGGTCTTTATATCATCTATTTCGGTTCAATGATATGATGCAATGAATACACACACATATATGTTGAAATATGTAGCCAAAATCTCATGTCTAACACGGCATGCTCCATCATATTCATGCCATAAGTTTCTACTAAGATGTCTTATTAGTTATTTAATAATCTCTTTTGTCTATTACACATGCTAAATGAAATATTATTTTACTACTTAAATGAGATGTGAACATATAGTTATGTGCAACCATCTACACTGAAAAGGTTGCATCACCAGGAAATTGTATGAATGCCACCATTATCTAAATTCCATCCAGGGATATG
>OY992876.1:41848100-41855600 GCA_963921405.1 Cepaea hortensis
AGTTTTCCGGAAGGTTGTTATGGGAGCGAGGTTCTGCAAAGGACATGCTACTGAATGAATGAATGAATGAATGAATGAACCGTGTTACATATTAAGTTGATAGTGCTACAGCGCTATCTGGGCTGGGGGGGGGGGGCTACATGACTTAACAGAGCCTCTCTGACGGCAGTGCCTTTACTGTGCTCTCTTGACACTGCGTGCTGTGAATTTCACTTGGAACGCTTTACATCTGAACGCAGTTGTTTGTAGCGTGCACCGCATGTTCCGAACGATGGCCGCCGGCTGTTGCTGAATTGACTGGTGCTAAGAAGTCGCTCTAGCATAAATATGGGCTCGAATCGTAAACAATCTAGAGGTGCCGACAACTGTCCAGCAAACGAAGTAAACGGAACTTGAATCAAAAGGACTCACAAGAAGGCTGGCATACAAGTTGATGAAGCTAATTTTATTAGCCATTATTCTGGAGCAGATAATCAATCAGTCGATGAATACATTTCCATACATTTCGATCAGGTCTGGGAACGTCAGACAGGACGATCGTAATAAAATATAAATGATAACTATTCAATGGTTGACTATCCTAGCTCCTGAGAACTATCACATCATTAGTATTGCACTCCTTCATTTCTTCTGTCCATCCAAGATTATTTGACTGTCCTTTGGGTGCGACATGCTGATTTCTGTATTTGGCATCTGTCCCAACATCTTGATACTGAGATATAAGTTGCCATGATTCATTTCCACTATCTATTAGCTATGACATACAATTGTCCTGCCAGAAAATCTCAATGTATTGGAGATGGCTCAAACGTGCTGATTCTCCCGTCCAGCTCTGTGATTTGACTGCCGTAGTTATTGACAAACAAAACTGACGTGATCTCCGCTATACGTCACACGCTTAGATATCTCTGCGTTTTGGTTCGGGAGTTTTGCTCCCTCTTAGTTTGGCGTCATGGGCTCTGTTACGACTTGACAGCTGGTTTGCCTTTTCGGTTCACGAGTGCATTTTTCAGGAGACTCCTGGGAGTCATCGCTGAAGCTACGGAGTTCGTGCTTTGTGCAGTGCTTTCGGCGGGTCGCGCTGCAGAAAGAGACCGAGCCATATGGGATAAAACCTGGGTCAATGACGTCTTTCTGGTGTCTGCCGATTCCGTCGACGATGAACTGTTTTTTATGGAGGACTTTTGTTTTGGCATTCTGGCGGCGGCATTATGCACAGTGTACCTGTGCGGGCTGTTGGCTTGCCGAGACTCCTGTCTGTTCCATTGTTCACATAGAGCAGTGAGGAGCATTTTGTGTTATATTCACTGGCACAGGAACGGAGCACAAGGGGGATGACCCGTTGCCGTGAAGTTGGAACCGCGACTAACTAACTAACTTACTTGACTCCTTGGTGTAATCCCGTCAGATTTTTTTGATCCAGCTCACTAGGGAGTCTTGCCAGCCATGTCTGGTTTTCGTTTAGTACAGCGGTTCTCAACCGGTGGGGAACTCACCCCCCCCCCCATCCCGGGGGGTGGGGGGGGGGAGGGATTTTAGGGTTTCAAGGGCGAGGAGGGGGGGGGGATTAAGATTGTTTCAAAATCGCGTCAATACAAGAACCGGTTATTTGATATTGTTTTTCCCTTCATACTGTACGGTTCTGTACGTCTCACCCTTCTAAAATTCAGTTTATAAAGTAAGTAGACCCACAAATCATGTTTTATGTGGACGTCTAGACTTGTTTTAGTACGTGCTAATAAATTTAGCTTCCATCATTACTTATACTGTGTAGGGGCAGGGCGGAATTTTTAGGTAGGAAATACGAAAGGGGGGAATGACGTTCTGAAAATATAGTGAAAAAGGGGGGGGGGGGGGAGGGCCAAATTTTTAGGTAGGAAATACGAAAGGGGAGAGGGGGGGGGGGGACAATGACGTTCTGAAAATATGGTGAAGAGGGGGGCACGGTCCGGAAAAGGTTGAGAACCACTGCTTTAGTAATTGGCAACCACTATTTGGGGATATCTATCTCCCAATTCATATGCCCCCACCACTGTAAGCAGGGAGAGAACCATGTGTTTATTGTCTCGTGGCTTTTTCACAAGTAAACAATGGTCGTCCCTTATAATACTATGTCATCATGTTTCCCTGCTACAAAGGACGTGAAGGACATGTTATTCTCAAATTCACAACTTATTTTCCCGCAATGGAATTCACTGGCAGTGTTTATCTTCCGGTTTTAATCACTTCCCGTGTAATGTAAAAAACAGCTGCACTAAAGCAGTCGTGGGAATGGAAGGCTCTGGAGCGGTTCTGAAAAATGGCCATTTTTGTGTTGTGATGTAACTACGTTGCCTCGAAGCCAGCAGCCTCTTACATTCCATTAAACGTTACTTTAAATGTTTCTGTTTTAATTGTTACTTTACACGTTTACCTTCTACTTAAAACTTTACACGTTTCTGTTCCAGTTGTTACTTTACATGTTTCTGTTTTAGTTGTTACTTTACATGTTTCTGTTCTAGTTATTTACATATTTCTGTTCTAGTTGTTACTTTGCCGTTTCTGTTTTAATTGTTACTTTACATGTTTATCTTCTACTTGTAACTTTACATGTTTCTGTTCTAGTTTTTACTTTACATGTTTCTGTTCTAGTTGTTACTTTACAGGTTTCTGTTCTAGTTGTTACTTTACATGTTTCTGTTCTAGTTCTTTACATATTTCTGTTGTACTTGTTACTTTACATGTTTCTGTTCTCGATGTTACTTTACATGTTTCTATTCTAGTTGTTACTTTACATGTTTCTGTTGTACTTGTTACTTTACATGTTTCTGTTCTACTTGTTACTTTACATGTTTCTGTTCTAGTTGTTACTGTAACAAGGTGATTATGACATAAAGGAATGGCTTGATTGTGTCTTGAGGATGTCAGTAGTAATGTACGTGCAATTTGATGAGTAAATCAAGTGCAGCACCTTTGCTGTGACGTCATATTTTACTATATAAAAAGTCTAGCACCTACACGTGACGTCACGAAACTGCGCCTACGGTGACTTTTTTCAAATTTTCGCCAGTATTTTCTTGGGTTACGCCCGGTTGTCACTAGACTACTTCCGGTTAACTTCCGGTCCATGGTGTGTCTCCCGGGGCACTCGGGCGGCGGCGGCGCGAACCAAACGTCGTCACGCGAACCGAACCGGGGACGTTGTGTGATCGAACAACATCCATGCAGATATGGAACCCTTCGATGAGGAGCCCGAAGTCAATATGACAGATTGGAAAAAAATGATTTATTCCATCACTCGAGTTACCTTGAGTATCCAGAGTTGGATGTATGAATAAAATTTTAACGGCTCTGAATGATAGTTACCAACATTCGGCAGGTATCCATGTTGTTGTTTTTGTTATATTGTTTGTCCATCAAGAATGATGATTACCTTTAATTTCATCCAGTGGGGTTGAAAGTATGGAGCCGTGAGTGATATATGACGTTGGATGAAGAATTACTTGCGCGATCTATTGGATTAAAGTGAGGAAGAGTTGCGCAATTCGTCGACCTCACTCTCTCGCCTGAGTCCATCTGAATCCAGTAACATGACAAGCCAAGACGACTGGAGACGAATACAGGTGCAGTGGATGACCAGTTCGCTCTACGTGCCTTGCCGTGCTCATTACGTTCCACAACGTTTTGCAGATAAACGTCGTCTTGCCTGTTGAATCAGGGATGATTTCTTCCGCGCAGTCTGCCGGATCCTGTCTTCGCATGCTGTGTAGGCATACCCTAATTCACCGCTTGGTTTGACACCAAATCCATGTATCCATGTAGCGTACCCATGTATCAACTTTAAGCGATTGGTGAATATCTGCTTAAAAAATACTAGCGAGGCAAATATTATCATTAAACAATTAATTGTGATAAAATAATAAATGGCTATATTTCTAGTATGTATAACGTAGATTGCCGGCTTCGTGGCTTAGAGGTTATGACTTTTCTCCGTAATCTCGTATACTCTCGTGGGTAACGTGATGACGGTGAGAATCAGAAGTGGTTCGAATCACTTCGGTAACTTAGGGGTATGTGAACCCCATTGCTCAGAAAGCAATGGCAAACTACTGAGCGTAATCTTGCCAAGAAATCAACATACAGCTGAAAGATGCTGGTGTTGACAGCGATGTCATGTAAAAGGATGTGAAAACAAAATAACGTAGATTATTAATCTGAATATAAAAATATTATTCTCAAACAATATAAGTAATAACCTTCTAAGATAATCATAACAAATACGTAATAAAATAATACCCCAAGTTATTTCCTCTGGCACACAGAATAAATTGTCTCCCTTCATTGCAAGTAACAAATGTTACTTACAACAGGTAAAAGGCCATGGGTCAACTATGTGAAGTATAGTCGAGTGATGAAACGTCCAATGTCTAAATGCTGACAGGGATTCTTAAAATATACCAACCGGACCTGTGTATATCTTTCTGTCTTTATTTCTTTATTTTCTTTTTCTCTCTTTTCTGTCTGTCTTTATTTGTTTATGTTCTTTCTGTCTTTATTTCTGTCCATTTTTGTATGTTTCTTTACTTCTTTATATACCACTACTCTATATATCGCGGTGCGCTGCTCACACTCCCCACTAACCTTAGAACTATTGTGCCCCACTAGCGACCTTGACATAATATCTATCTGCCCTGTCCGTGACCGACCACGCGGCATGGATTGTCAACCTATGAGTCAGCGCTGAAGACATATCTGAACATGCCCGCTATAAGAACACTGTACAGCCTGTTTTAATGGGGAGAAAATTAACCATGTCAGCAGTTACCTATGTAGGAAGGTATAGAACAAACGTATGGACTGGTTTGAACCGGTTATGGCTATAGCTAGCTATATTGTAGCATGTGACTTGGCGCTATAAAAATCCACACACAATTACTAAGGTCCAGTTCTATTGCTGCATCACACAACAGAACGAACCAACCTGCAGAAGTTTCCAGCCCGGCCGAAAGACCAGCTCACCCGATCACCAGAGTCGTGGATCAGCGTGGCTTATGCCACGTGGCCAAGTCATCCAGGCAACTACTTCTATGCCTTACCCAATGGGACAACCTGCATACAGCCACACACACACACACACACACACACACACACACACACACACACACACACACACACACACACACACACACACACACACACACACACACATACATTTATATATTTAAACTATCAAAACATTTGTGTAAAGGCCTACGCCCTCATAATTCTATTTTTTTGAGAACCGCTTTGTAAACTTCTCTGGACAAACATTCCTTTCTCAGTCATATCTGTCCAGCGCTGATTTCTACCTGAGATAGCCACTGAAGCAGGTCGACGTTAATTGAATACCCGGCAGCGTTGTCCCTGGCTGACCGCTAATCTAATAATCTCGCACAGCGGTCGCTTTGCTGTTATCTAATTATCTCCCTGATCGCTGAGCGTAGTCTAATCTGATGTTTGCTTCGCAGGGTAGTGAATCTTACCCTTGCTTAGGTCGCGTTAAAATAAGTTAGAGTATTCTCGATAGAATAAAATTCGGCTGTAAAATAGACAGCATGGTTATGACTATGCTATTCTACTTATTTTAAATGTAACATTAAAACTGTTAAAGCTATTCATTACTCTAATAAAATCACAATAAAACCACTCACAATTAGACTATAAGCATGAATGATTAAATCATAGCAGGATATTAAGCATCGTGTGCCATGCCGTCCGCACGGCTTTCATTCGATATTTTGCAGTGCATGGAATGTGCAACATTCGGTCTACCCGGTCCTTCCCGGGGATATTTTGAGTGCGCTCTATGTGAAGAAAGTGTGTATCACCAGCTAGTTGTCTATCAATTACAGAACGTTGCAGTCAGCCCCAACATTTTATGGTTGTTCGTGTGCCATCTGCCACGAAACTGGTGTCTTCTACCAATACACTGATTGCTAGTTAGCTCGCCGCCTCAGCCTCAATGACAGATTTAACAGAAGAACATCCACAGGAAATGAACGATGAACAACATGACGTCCTTGACACTCTCAATATTTATTATGGACTATTATCACAGCAGTTACATTCACACGTTCCCGTAGATGTGGGATGGCATGTGATCAATATACAAAATACTGCCGAGTAACGTTCATTACATTGATGAGCGACGATCGTTTCACTTACTCAATAATTCCTATCATAATGTCTGACTATGCTAAGGACACACTTACGACATGCTGCTGTTGACATCGGGCGAGGTACATCGCTCACGACAGTCTGCTATTGATGTCGGTCGAAGAACGTCGCGTAGCCGTTCGGTAAACTGCAACAAGCGTTGACTGGCTATTCACTTAGCCACACTACTGGACGAAACACTTTCAATTCTTGCTGGAGAATCATTGCACTCATGGCGTGAATAATCTTTCACGGCTTCAACATAGTTTCACGTCTTGTTCCTATCGAGACCCTGGCCTGACTGAGTCCAGCTGTCTCGTTTTCACGTGAACCACCCTACTCCGGTCCCGTGATACACAACTTTTTGAATAACCTCCCTTCGCTATTCATCATCATAAGTTCAAAACTGACTTTACTTGATTTATTCGTGCGTGTTAGTTCATGGTTTTAGCGTGAATTGCTCTCACCTTTCCTTCATCCTTCTTCTACGGTAAACCTGTTCTTAATCTATAAGGTTAATGATGTATACCTTATATTGGCACATGGCACCATCATGATGTGCCGTGCCACTTCACGACCAAATGTATGCCTCTACTATAGCTATGAGTCTATCTATTACATACTGCAGTCAAGCTTTAATGTATTGCATTTACAGGACGTCGCAGTCAGCCCTAGCATTCTTTTTTGTGTGTTTGTGGTTCAAGGAGCGAGTTTTCCAGTGCTTTCTGAAGGACACAGCATTCATACCTTTTCATAAAATCAAGATGGTCTGCTGCCAAATCGGTCATCGCTGTGTGCCCTATGCTATGGTGTCTAATAGCTCTGCTCTGACTTTTTGTAGTGTTGTATTTGTAATGTAATGTAAGCGATCATCATTGTATGCTAAAAATGTATCTTTCGTGTTTTATTATAGATTGAAACTTCAAAAAAAAAAAAAAAGAGGGAAATTGCAGGCGACCGCGCGAAAGACCACAGCAAAATTACAAACGGTCATACGGTAAATATAGCTGTCTCGCTAATTATCTTTTCGCATTAGTTGTCGTCATTATCTCGCTCATCATCATCATCATCATCATCATCATCATCATCATCATCATCATCATCATCATCATCATCATCATCATCATCATCATCATCATCATCATCATCATCATCATCATCATCATCATCATCATCATCATCATCATCATCATCATCATCATCATCATCATCATCATCTATCACTTTTGACGTGAAGCATCGAAATACAGCTCCTCCCCTGTTGCAGGCAAGTGAAAGAGAGAGAGAGAGTGAGATAGCGAGACAGCATTTATTCGGGATGCTTTC